>JBAJNP010005930.1:675-27263 GCA_036877545.1 Yasuhikotakia modesta
GTATATACTGAATCTAGACTATATAGGGAGCAATATACACTCACAAAACAACAAAAGCTACATATTTTTACAATGTGCAGAATTTCTTTTAATTAAATGATTAGAATCAGGACTGAAGTGACATGAAATGACAAGGTCCAGTGTCAAAATTTGTCAACATAATGTTTCCAACCCTTGGGAAAATGATTGTAGTTCCTTTTTGTCAAGTGTAATGTTTGTCAGACTTTGCAGCTGTTAGGGATGTTAAATTAAAGATTTATTACAGCTGGAATGGTGTTAATAAACACATGTTGGAGGATATCTGAGGGATTATTCAAACAAGATGTGTGTGTTTTCATACAGCTTTGCATTGTTTGTTCTGCTGGAGAAAACCTTTATGCTGCTGGTTATCATAACAATAAAAAAACAGGAGAGGAAATAATAGGTGTGAGTTTCGGTGCGTTTTCAGAAGGACTGTTTAAGCACGTACTTAATCTGACTTTGAATAGATGCATGTATTTCACTGTGTGTTTGTCTTCACGTGTGTGTCTTACCTTCAGGTGGTTGGAGCGTTTTGTTGTTCTGAGAGCACCAACCGACAGGGTGCAGCTCGGCTGTCATTATGTCACACCAGAAGTCGGCCTTGCGGTCCTCAGCGTAGCCGCAGTAGCGCAACAATAACAACTGACCACATGTGGTTATGATGGTAGCCACCCAGTATGTATCCGGACTGCCCTTATTGGCCACTTCAAGCTTCATTCCAGGCTGAAAGCTGCTTTGAAGGCTGAGCTCCACCTGTAATGTCCAATCAGATGCTTCTGTTAGTTGTCCCAGAAAAGTGGCATTTATGTGCTACTGATTTAACATTATACTGTCACATTATTTTAATGATGATCAACCCTGTTATGCTATGTGCTCTACCCCTGTTATACTATGTGCTCTACCCCTGTTATGCTATGTGCTCTACCCCTGTTATGATATGGTATACAACTGTTTCTGACATCATGTTTAGTAATAATGTTTTTGACAACATAAACAGAACAAGGTTCTCCCACATACTTCAGTTCATCGTTATGTAAAGTAATATTTGAACATAGTAGTCATTTGCTTTACCAAAAACATACTGTTTATCAATAGATTTCTGTCTGTCATTTCTGTGTGTGTGTGCATGTGTCTGTATGTGTGCGTGTTTGTGTTTGTGTGTGCGTGTGTTTGTGTATGTGTGTGCGCGTGTGTGTGTTCTCACGTGTCTGAATGAAGTGTGAGGAGCGGCAGTGCCTCCAATCTCCTCCAGATACTCCTCCCAGTTAAAATCCACCTCCTCCTCCACACAATCCATGACTGAGACAGAGAGTAAAAGAGAGAGAGAGGGTGAGAGGGAGAAAGAGTTTATATGTGCATGTAAAAGAGGGATGTTAGATGTTATTATGGCTGGTATTAGGCTAAGTATGTTAATGCAAATGCTTCACAAACTCAATTTCATGCCATCAAGCTCAGTTTGTCTTCTGAAATGTGTAACAGCACTTTATAACTTTACAACTTTATCACGTTATCAGACTGTTTACAATAAGATCAACTTCTGTTTGCTACAGTGGATGAGCAAGAAAAGGAACAATCCTTCAACAATGAAAATTAAAATATTCTTATAAAATAAGTATAAAAATATTTAACAACACTTTATCACTGACTCTAACAGTACAGTTGAGTATAACTGAATTAGTTATATTATATTACTGTATATGAAGTATAGGTCAAAGTAAAGGTAATTAACAGGTAAACATGCACTACCAGTTTCACTTTACTAGCTTAAAGTCAAAATAAAATGTTTCTGTGAATGACACATCATTTAAAAGAAGATTGTGGGAAATGTTGGTTTTGTAATCTTTCATCAAATTCTAATAACACCTCAGTCAGCTGTTGATGATGTCATCAGTTGACATCACCAAGCCCCTCCCTTCCAGTCAATTCTGGATAGTTTTACTTTTGTCTTCCACAGAACTGTCACATTACTGAAGTTGCAGGGGTCTGTTTATGTTGGCTTCAGTGGCACAGACTGCATGAGCCATTTATGAGTCATCTGTGTTTCACATAGAAAAAATGAGAATGTGTGGGAATGTGTTTTCCCATCAGTCAATAATGTGCATCATTATAACTCATTTACAAACATTATAGGGCTGCAGCTGAAACAAGATGACTTAGAAACTACGTAAAAGCCATTTATTTATCATTACTATTGTTTTTATTTTTACTTTAAGGATGTTTTATCTTAAATAAAGATGGTAATCATATCTAAAGAAGGTAATCATATCTAAAATGGACTTGAAGAACTACAAACTTTATTTTTAACTTATTTTTACATTTACGTCGTTACACACCTAACTGGACAATATTCAGTATATGAAACTTTTATTAAGTTTGTTTCTTCTTCACTATCAAAAAGTCTAAATAGTTTTTTTCTGTCACCTTTAGGGTTTTTTTATTGGGGATTAAAATTAAGCTCTGAATTAACCTTTTAATTGAGCTCTGAGGAAACATAAACGCAGACACCATATTTAAATGTATGTGATTGTGATAATGATTAAAAACAAGGATGTGATTGTGATTCAAGCCCTATCATTAATGTCCATCTGAATAGGTCTGTTTTGCTCTCCTATTGGCTGTGATTTGAATCTTACACTTTGATGACTTTGATGATCACAGTCTTGTGTGTAAATGACTAAATGAAATATTGATGTAGATTGGAAAACTCCTAAACTCCTCTGCTGCCTTTACAACTGAAACCAGATTCAACTAATGATGTACTTTACCACTTCAATAAATATTTAAACTCAAAATTAACAAAATAATGAGGGACACAACACAGCACTTTCCCAGGTTTTCAAATGCGGCTACATCCCAAATAATGTTTAAACAATCATCAAGTATGCATACTTTGTGACAACAGTATTTCTCCTCTGTGGCAGTCCTGGTTTCAGATGGAACTGTGAATGAGAAGTGCACTTTAACAGTGAAACCACTTCCTTTCAGATGACTCACTCAATATATGCCATGATGGCTGTGTGTCGCTGTGTGCGAGTTTGTGTGTGTTTTATATTTAATACAAAAAAACATATCCAAAGAAAAATATTACAGTGCTGTCAGTCTTCTGGCAAACTCTCTCTGTCTGGCAGTGTTCAGACTTTCCGGATTCAGTGATAAGAAACAAAGCAGAAACTGACATGACAAAGATTCACTCTGACTTATGTGGGTTTAAAATGAAGAAAAGGTGTTTAGCAACAGATCGTGGGAATCTGCATCCAAGACTCTGTCAGGAAAAAATGCAATTCCTTCCTTATAACTCTCAGTAATAATACAACTCTGCTGTGAAAAAACAGTGTCAATGTACGACCATTGACCATTTCATTACAAAAACAGCCCTTACTCTACAGTTTACAGCTGTTTTTGTTGTTGATTATATTTCACATCTAATCATTTCTGATATTCCATTGCCATTGGTATTTGGATGTCCTGATTGCATTAAACTTCAGAACCGCATTGTGGGTTCTTCTGTTTTGGCCGTCAGTTGGGCCTGTGGATGGAGAGACGTCTCCAGACTGAAGATGAGGGATTAAAGTGAATTATAACCCTAATCTATAATGTGGGCTGTTTCAGAATAAATCCAGATTTTAGGCCGTATTATCGATTAGCTCCGGTTTAGCCAGATGCCCTTGTTCGCTCTAATCCAGGACTTGTTAAATTTTGAATGGGGGAAATTAAAGGATTTAATCTAGCTCTGCTTTTCTTATTAAAAAATGTCCATTTTCTGTCTCAGATACATTTAATAATCCAGTTATATCACAGAAGTTGGAGGGACGTTGGTAAGGTTATCTGCATCTATCTAATGTTATCTAAATGTATCTAAAGGTTATCTGTCATCTGTCTAATGTTTATCTTGGTGTGCTATGACAAAGTTTCTGTAAATTTCCTAGTGACATCATCTAATACTGCTATATGATGACATCACTTCTCAAAAACAAAACTAACAGGATGCCCACAACAGTTTCTGACTGACTAGTATGCAAGGAAAAGTACAGACCAATGGAAATTGACCAATTGAAAAATACAGTTCAATGGAAATACAATCTTAACAACCTTTAAAAAATGAATTCTTTAAATACTGTTCTGGTAATCTGATAAAACACAGAAACCTTCACAAGTCTGTCTGAATGACGTTTGTTCTTTCACTGTAAGGAGTTTATACTGCAGTATATTAACTACAGATTCTCTTACCTTCAACACTTTTTAACTAGAATCTACTAACGCTTTGATTTCTTACGATCACGTCGTGACGTCCTCGATAAAATTACGTCACAAAAAACTAAATGTTAATTGCATTATTCATCCCCAGAACTTAACGTGACGCTACCGTCACCCGATCTGTGCGACCCGAGGGCGAACTATCATATTACCCCGACATATCGCATAACGTCACTCACTGCACATCAACGCGCGTGCATGTGTAAGGGTGCGTATGCGTTCAGGGATGCTTTAATATGGCATCACAGGGTTTTTTCACATGTTACGTAAGCACTGGACAGGTGCTGGCGTTTCAGCGCGGCCTTGCGCCTGCGTTTACAGTTTCATGTGGTCTTGCTCGATTGTCCACGGAGTCCGTTCAAATATCAAGTCTTATCGCAGCGCCGCGCAGTGCGGCTGGTACTCAGTTCATTTCAACACGTCACTAATCGATTATTTGACTTGATTTAATCAATGTTTGCGTGACGCGGGTAGACGATCGTTGCGTCACATCGCACGCCGGTTTTTATTAAACGTGTTGTTAAAGGTCTTATATCTGTGCACGACAGTCTACACGATAAAAACAGCACATTTGTGAAGCGCATCTATATCTGCGTTCCCTCTTTTCGCCCAGACGGATTATTTAAAGGAATATTAAAGCATCGTTTAATAGTATCAGGCTCGACTGCATTTCCCTGCAGCGCTGTCATGAATTTAAAAAGCCAAAATCATTTTATTGATAAAACTCCAAATGCCGAAAAATAATGTTTCCTTCTCTTTCAGCAGAATCGGGTTGAATAGGAAACAATACGCGCAGTGGTTTATGCGTTTATCAAACCGAGTAATCGGAATAATGAAACGCGTTATGGTGCTTTTATGCGCCTTTATCAGCCGCACTCGGTCAGCACTGAACGCACGAAGCGAAACAGGAAATATAGTACGAGTGTGTGAGTGTGTGAGTGTGTGTGTGTGTGTGTGGCCGCGGACACACTACTGTACTTCACACACTGTAAAGTATTGCAGCGGAAAAAAACTCCACAGACATCTCCAAACTACAACTTTGACTTTAATTCATTAAAGCACGTCCAGATGCAGCGAAAGAAACGAAAAACGGACGCGTAATCGACGCGGTTTTATTTTTTCCTTCTTCAAAGATTTTGCATGGCAGTTTTAACACACCTTAACCCGCCATGTTGAGAGTGGATTTGACATGAGGAACGAGGGTTTCGGGTCGTTTCTGCGCACCTGAACCGCGTACGTCTGTCGGCCAGCGGCGGTCAACAACATTCATATAAACACCGTCCAACAATGTTAAGCGCTGCTTTTAACGCGTAAACATGTCGTCCTTTCAAATCGAAAGGAGGTCAAATGGTAGTTCAGAATAAAGTCGGTAGTAACACATGTTGGGTCTTTCCGAGCCAGAACACGTAACGAAAATATCGCTCGTTACATAAACGTTATTTTTCAGCGACATTTTCAGGCGCCTCTCCCTCGGTCGTAAATATATTTCTCGACAGAAACGAAAGTGTAATCGCTCGTGCCGTATGAAAATAACGCGACGGCATTTCTCGGACCGTGATATCAACTCTTACGCAGACGCTTCTGCGGGTTTGCGACTGTCACGAACAACCTCCAAATGTTTTAATGAGGAAAAAGCGTCTCTATGCGGAAATCCGCGCAGAGAAGCGCGAGTCCGTCTCGGGAACGATCATTATTATTCAATGAAGTCCGAGCTGCTCGTGTCAGTTTTACCTTATGGAGTTTTTCCGTCTATCTGAATTGAGCGATCCGGTGTTGGGTTGAAGCAGGAGCTGCGCTGTATGAGTGTCTCTCAACTGAACACTCAAGTCCAATATGGCATCCCGCATCTGCGCATGTCTCAACATCTACAGATTATTTTCAAGCCGACTCCTTCATTGACCTTTACAGTTGCAAAATTTGTTCAGCCCATTATAAATAGAAATGGGCCCGAGCCTCCGCCTCCGTCATGTGGGGAAACTCACTGGCTGTATGTAGGTGGCTGACTCGTTTTTGAGACACGGGCGTTGTAAACAAGAGTTGGGCTGCTGTTGCAATCCAGCTTGTTTTTTATCTTGACAATCTGTTTGATTATTTCTTCACACTTATAATTTGAACGTTTGGCCTTTGGGACGTGTTATTTACACAGTTTGTATAAATAAGGAAGTATATGTTGTTTTCTCTTTTATTCATGACTTAATAATAAATATGTAATATAGAAACAAATTCTGGGTTCTTGATTGTTTTTTATTATTTCCTCTAAAGTTTCTGTTTAAAGTTACGCGTTTATACTTACACCCAACACATCTTCTTGACATCATCGCAAACAAGGTCCAGATGTTAAAATGAAGTGCAGAAGAGACAGAAACGTCATTGAGAAGTTCTCTGTTAATGCTCTCAGCTTTCAGAAACTTCACAAGCTTTTTTTTTTACTTCAGAAATATCAATAACTTTCATTTTACCCAAACTATGACAGAATAAATGCATATAACAACAATAATTTACATTTCGGGCACTCATCGCACTTGGCCATGGTAACTGTTCAGGTATGTTCGGAAATAAAACATAAAGTAGTAACTAACACTATTTTCCGGTTAGACAGGTTTTAAAAAAAAAGTTCATCCCACAACTTGTCTTCGATGTAACGTTGCCATCCAGTGGTAACGATATTTATTGCTGTAACTCGTCACAAATCGACATAAATAGACAGACACGTTTATACTTTTGTTTAACGTTTAGTATAAATGATAAAAGTGCAGTCTAAGGAGTTTCATTGGGGTTTATCAGGTATATTAACATTAAACCAGATGGTACATACAGTACCAGATGGCTCGTTCCTTGAGCTTAATCTACAGTAGGAGACTGTGACAGATTACCGCTGCTGGAGCAGCGACCTTGTATAGAAACAGACAGACAATGCGAGTCAATACTTGCTCTCTCCGCACTGTGGTACAGTACTGCAATCCCCCTCAATGCTGCACGTTTATTTTACCTGCTGCTATCCGTGCAGCCATTTACAACTCTAACATTTTAACATGTCATTTATTTATGTTTCAAGTGTGACCTATGCGCCTACATTTAAAAAAATCTACTTGTTTATATTACTATATATTGCCTGCTATTCAGTTATAATTCCTTAAATAAAACAAATGCCCATCTTCACCTTTAAGATGAAAAACACAATAAACTATGATGTATTTATGTTTATTGTTATTTATTGTTTCATTTATCCCGCTCTAAAGGTTTTAAATGATCTTGCAGTACATTTTCCTTCACTTTTAAATCATGTTTCACAGTTTCCTAACATATGTGATGTCTTGTATACAGAAATGTTATCATATAATGTCTTCAGATTGAGTTGTATTTTGGTGTTACATTACAGGACCACAGATCAGTTTAGCTCAAACATCAAAACTGGCCCACTGCATTTCATTCCTTCACTGTGTGGTTTAACAGATGAGACTGTGTTTGTTCTCTCCTGTGTTGTTTGTAATGACGTATTATCATTCATTATAGCACAAGACACTTTATAGTCCAGACCGGCTGGTCGGCACACTATTACATTTATAGTTATTATTTTATTGAGGGAAGTTTTAGATCACTTAATATTGGGGCATGTTGTCACACTGTCATAAAGCCTGTCATAAAGGCTGTTGTCATACAGCCTGTCATTAGATATTTAGATGAGTTTCAGCAAAAAAATTAAAATGCAAAAAGTTAATAAGTATAAACTAAAGGTGACACTGTATAAATTAAAATATAAACCTAATGTTTTCTGTCAGCTTGAATCGAAATAAGTACATGGTATAAAATACAGACATGTTAAACACAGAATATGACAATCTGCCAGTATAAAGTTACTCTTGTTTATGCAAATCATCCTACAGTTATTGAAGTGTAGCTGCACCAGTGTGTGTGCTGTGGCATTCAAACCCACAGCCTTTAAAACAGAGACAAAATTCACAAAATGATTTTAGTTTGACATTTTTACTATGACATTTACTAACTAGACTGTAGATTTCAGTTTGGAAACAAAACATACAAAAACATACAAAAACAACCAACATCAACTGGACTTTTGAGTTTAATCCTGTCTGTTAATTCTATGTAACAATAATATTACAGGTAATATTTCATATCATTCATCTGATTTGAAAACTCATATGATTCAGGTTCAGCATCGGGGTGTTTGGGGACAAAGAGCAGCGAGGATTCAGCAGCAGGAGGTGACGTCAGCAACTGTTGACTGGATACCAGCAAGACAAAAAGCGGAAATCTGGGAAATGTTTCAAATGTTATATCGGTCAATACAGCGACTCATCGGATCTCTGTCCTTACCTGCGATCCCGCGGTGTTATGAGTATGATGAAGTAATGCCTTTGTGTCCTCGCTTTTGTGAAAAACCCCGGATTTGTGCTCGTATATATGTTACAGTTTATAAACATGTTTAGCATGAACATGAGTGACTTTATGGGGTCGGAGTATCAGGGCTGTGTGGACGGAGCGCTGATGGACGGGTTCAGTGTTTTAATTCAAGGCTTTCTGGCTCTTCTGGCTTTCAGCACATTAATGTGTAAGTTTTAATCTGTGTTTCAGTGTGACTTTGGTTTTGCTGCGGTGTGTTTTCGAGATGTGTAGAAATGTAGCTCAGCCGGTGGGTTTAGTGTAACCTGGCACGTGGGTATGTGTTTGTTTACAGTCCCTGTAGCGCTGGTTCACCCCAGATATAAAGAAATAGTTCTCCATCGTTTACTAGCCCGCATGTCATTTCGCACTTGTTTTGCTTTATTTCTTCTGTGGGACACAAAAGAAGATATTTTGAGAAATGTCAAGGTGGTCTTGCGGCCAAACGAAGGAAGTCAGTGGGTGTTACGTGTTGTTTGGTTTCCAGCGTGGGTTGCTGCAAAGACATCAGCCTTTAAAGTGACTTGCATTTGTGGAACTGCTGAAGAATTTGTTTTGGACAAACTTGTTAGTTTAAAGGTTTCCTCGTGGCACATTTTATGCAACAAGATGTATTTGCAGCGTACAAGTTTGGCACATTGTGTGTGTCTTATGAATCTGTGAGACTCAGTTCAGTTAATGTATTTCTCTGCTAATGATTTAAATGGTGTGTTAAATTGTGGGATAATTTAGGATCTGAGGTGTTTTCTCTTCAGGAATACAGAAACCAAGCGACTTATATCAGTAATGCTGTTACATGCTGCATAGACCAGAATTTGTACTCGTAAATGGCTTATTTACCCATCTATACATTACAATGGTGTTACATATGGTGTTTGTGTGAAATATATTATGTGAATGTGTTTTATATGTGTTTTTTGCATTGTGTAAAAACACTAAACACTGAAACGTTAAAAAGTTCCCAAACATTGAATCCTACATGTGAGGTAAATGTTATATGTTTTAAAAAATTGTTCTTCTCAGGAAGGTTTTCATGTTTTTTACCTGATGTTTGAGGAAAATGAAATGCAGGTTTCACAGAATGTACAAGACGGGTCTGTTATTTTTAAGTGGCAAGCTTTATTTAAAGATAACATGCTGAGCTGACTGATAACACATGATAACACACTGTTGCTTGTGGCTCATGTGATACTTTCTATTTGCAGCTGGAGGGTCCAAGTCATGTGACCCTAATGACTAGTTCAGTTTCCCAATAGTTAATGATGTTAAATATAAGTGATAGTCAAGTGCTATCAACTACAGGAGTAAGTTAATTATAAGGACACAGTGCATGTTTGCATTTGGCAATTCTGCTTGGTTTTGAATGACCTAATATGTGCATAACTAGACTGAAGTGGTTGCTAATGACCTGTACTGTTGTGACATAAGAGCATTATTAAGGTGTTTAATAAGGTTTTAGATTTGAACAATCCAAACACTTTTACACTAAAAAATAAATGATACCTCAAATTTTGCTATTTGTTAGGGACAGATATGATATGACCTCATTATGTGATAGATAAAAAGATAGGTAAGGATAGAGACGGAGAGGCATTGGGCAATTTTTTTTCCAAAAATATAAAAATGTGTTATCTGTCATGCTTACTTAGAAAAACTTATCAGTGTGTTTTAAGTCATGCACTGAATGACCCTGAAAAACATGAAAATTGACTTCTGACCCGACTGCAGTTACATATTAGCGCAGGATCTGTGTGTTTCTGTTGATTATTAAACTTGCTGCTGTGCATGGAGAAAAATACCTTTATTATCAGAGAAAATACAAGTTTCACTTACTATTTATTAAAGATCAAATGGAGTGAGAGTGTTTTACACAGAGATGCTAGTTTAGATGCTAGTTTTATCTGTTGTGAACACATTCAGGTCTCTGCATGTTCTTGTTTTTACAGTATCTACTTCCTCTGTTATTCTGAGCACTTCCTGTTGAGTTTTAGCTGCTTATCTGTGCTGATGTTTTACTGATGTTTCCTCGTGTCTATTAATCGCATGTTTTTGTTCTGACTGTTGAAAAACATTTCTGTTGTAATTATTGGTCCAGTTTTAGTTTCATTATGAATCACAGGAAGATTCCTGCTAAATAATTTTTTAATAATTTTGAAGTGCATTTATCTTAGTGTGTCATTGAAGACATTTAATTTCCCAAAACTTTACAGTTTGTTGTGTGATGGGATTTACTTTCAAATGATTATTATTCCCATAAATGCTTTTGATTTTCTAGATTTTAGGAAATTCCATGATTTTACCAGTTCTTATGTAGAAGTTGAGGCAAAATGAGGCAAAATAGTCTTTAGACCCTTTAAAGGAAAATCTCATTATTTATTTATTAGTACGAAATAAAAAAACAGCATCCCAAGTTACTTATTTCTGTATAAGTTATTCTGTATAGGTTGTTTATGTCTGTTCTGCTTGTGTCTCATTTGGCTCCATTATGAGATGTTTCATTGACATGTTTACGTCATGTGATTTTTGTGTTGCTGTGTACAGTGGCCCAAACATGTTTTTGGGCTGAAATCACGCTTGTAAATATCACTGCATTAAAAACAAAATATCACATCAAGTGGCATTTATTTGACAGGAAGGCAGCCCAAGTGCTTCATTTTTAAAATATATTAAGAGTGTTATTTTTAAAAGTTATTTGTTATTGGTACATGTTTACAGTTAATGTGATGAGCTATTCTTTAAACTTTTAAGGGAAACTGACTTCCTACATGCAGACAATCATTTTGACACCAGTAGCTTTTGTTGTTGCAAAAATGCCTTTGAAAAGTTGGTTCTGAGGAAAATCATTTTTGCAGATGCCAGTAACTTTGATATTTTGTTCTGTAATGAAATCACATTCAGTTGTAAATGTGACTTTAGTCTTTATATAATGTTTCAATGTGTCCCTGTAATACAGCTGCTGTTTTTATGCCCCTTGTTTAAGGCTGTCACCCAACAGTGTCAGTTCAGAACTAATGTATGTCTCTGTTTTTCTCTTGACAGTAAAGAGGTTTCGTGAACCTGTTGCAATAAGAAGACCTTGGAGAATCTGGTATTAATAAATATGAACAAAGTACAAGCAGCACAGTAAACTGTAAACAACACTCACTCTGTCTTCATCCGCAGGTTTTTTGATACATCTAAACAGGCTGTTGGTGCTCTTGTCATGCATTTTGCCAACATTTTCCTGTCCATGCTCAGCAGTGAAGACCCCTGTTCTCTGTGAGTCAGTCATCAGCTGTCAGACACGCTCAGTCTGGCTCTGAAGAAACCTTATCATTCTCATGTTTGCAGGTATCTGCTGAACTTCCTGTCGGACGCCACGCTGGGGATGTTTGTGATCTGGGTGGCAGTGAGGTTAGTTTCCAGGCTGGCGGAGAACAGACGGTTAGCGCTGCTGCGGTTTGGAGAGTATGGTGAGTTTAATGGAACCTGGAGGCGTTTCATTAAAGAAAACTGAAGAGTGTTCAGCATGAATGTGGTGCCAGTTTATGGTGACCATCACTCAGATTTTACATTGAACAGTTTGGGTTGCACAATCTATTAGTTTTGTGTAAGTGACGTCCAAGACTTGCCATGTTGTCAAACAAACAAACAAACTAAGACTTCCTCAGGTCATCTTCAGTTCTGTTTGTACTCGATTAGTTTGTGTCCGTTTTGAGATGCGTGTAACTCCACCAGATGGCGCTGAGGGTTTATAATTCCTGTGGATAGTTTTGGGTAGTTTTCCCACATTTGCAGGGATTCCCTTGGTAAGGCAGGATAGAAATAACAAACACACACACTCGCAGCAGATGGAGTACACCCATGTTTCGTGATTTGAGCCCAGTAATATTCATGACAGCCTTTCTGCTTAGAACAGAAATCTTTTTTGGGTTGCTTTTACCAAACTAAATGTTTGAATTTTTGAAAAGGTAAAATCTTAAGTCAACTCAAATAGATTGTAAATCTATGCCAATAAAAAAAAGTACCTGTCAGTCATATCAAACCTTTGAGTCTGTCTGTCTTAGAGAGCTGAAGTTAACACATTGTGTCTCATTAAAAGGTTTTGCATAATCTAAAGTCACGTTTGATCTGATCCAGTCATGCTACGGTACGACACTAGCCCTGAAACATTGTGGAACATTAAATCTCTTTCCGGCCGATCTGGACATTCAATCGGACTGAATCGGATCTGCTTTACAAACTCCTGCTGTTTAAGTCTCACCACATCCCTGCGATGTTTTGAGATCTCGGCTCTCTTTGATTTTATTGGTCATGATCCACATTAAAACACATTAATATATTTACTGGTATGAACTGTAATTTAAGTAACGCGTCTGTTTGTTCTTCGCCATAGTAGTAAAAAACTGTTTTGATGTGAGCATGTGAATTTTAAAACACAGTTTTGACTGTTTTAACAATTAATTGTCTAAAAACAACTCATTTTGACATGACCATAAATGGTTACTTCCTCCTGTTAGTTATTTTTCATGCTGATGCTGGTGCTACCAATCTCACTTAATACACAATTAATTCAAGCCCCAGATACTGATTGGTCAATACATCATGCTGTTACCAGCCATGCTGATATACACACTATACAGGCAACCATGAGATAAAACACCCAGAATGCCATAGCAACCACTTAGTTACCCAGTTAGCAACACTCTTGCAGTATTGTGTTAACATCTGCATAGCAACCACCCACATAACCCATTTAAGGTCATGGTGACAAGTTTTGCATTAGCAGCTAGTCACATGTTCTGTGTAAAATGTAAAACAAAAACAGTTTTGTGTGTGTGTGTCATTCTTGTTTTTAGGTGAGCCTCCTCGTGTTGTGCCCTGGTTGGCCCAGTGTTTGGCGTATTTACTCATTATTGCCTTAGAGAAGAGTGTGGTCACTCTGGTACTGCTCATCCCTGGGTGGACCAGAGTAAGATAAACATACAAACACACGATCAAAGTTTCAAACACACTCATCCAGTGAGCATCACTTTCCGCTGCAGTATTTAATTACAGCCACGCAGTATGAACACAACAACAGTAGAATCTGCTACAGCTGTCTGTGATTCACATGCTGGGATATAAGAATCATTTCACATTTCAGCTAGAAATGATCACATGACGCACGAACACGTTTTGGTGTTTCACATCATTTTGGAAGTAAATGATCCATGCAAAGGAAGTTACATCTGTTGTTGTTTTTGGGTCAGAGGTTACAAATAAATGACTGTTTGAATTAAATGACTTTATTTAAAACTGAAAGAGACGATCAGAGAAAAATGAACTAATGCTGTTAAACGTTGACCTTTTTGTGTGTGTGGTGTAGCTGGAGGAGGTTGTGTTGGACTACATACCAAACCCACAGCTGGAGTTAACCATCGTCATGCTGATCGTGCCGTTCATAGTTAATGTGAGTCATTCTGTTAGGTATCCATCCATCCATCTCTCTGCCTCTCTCAGCATCGCTCTGTCTGTCTGACTATCTATCGTGTCTCTATTTATATGATGTAATATAACATGTAATTTTCTGTTTATGTGTGTGTCAGTCTATAATGTTCTGGGTGGTGGACAGTTTGACCATGAGGAAGTATAAGATGGCTGCGCTGGAGGAGTCGCGTGCAAAACAAGCAGAGTTGCCAGATGTGAGCTCTGATGAAGCTGAGGTGAGAATATTAAAAATCATCTCAATAAATATATATTTATGAACATGTTTCACCTCACGCCCATTGTTGTTTTAATCTTAAAAAAACATACATCTGCATTCATTTAAAAAACTCTGGGTTAATAATGGCTTATTAGTAATTAGGTTTAATTGAAAGAGATTTAAATTTTACGTAGTATGGAGACAATAAAGAGAATCTATACTGTTTATCTTGAGCAAGCTAAGGTTAAAGGTAGCGCAACCACAATTAGCATGTTATTTAAAGATTATATCGTGGAAAGTGTTTCTGCATTATTGAAAATGTGATTGGATATATAAGAAAGAATGGAAAGAGAAATGGATGGATTGAAAATAAAAACAATGGATTGTATGGAAAGAATGAACAGATTTTTCAAAGGTATTTTGATAACTGCTCTACTGCTATCTTTCATTGATCAGAAACATGTTGTTTCCCCCCAATCTAACATCATGTGGTGAAATGTACACAGCTGTGTTTATAGAGCCACATTTACTCTCCTCAGGATGTTGATTTACAGTGACTATGTCTTTGTCTCTGCATGTGTGACATCATATCATTATCATATTTAAATGATGCCCTTCATATATTGTCACTGGTGCAGAACTCTGTGTTTGTGTGTCCGCTGGAAAAAATGAGTCAGAGAAATTATTTGTGATGGTCCTGATGACCCTCTTCCTAATATCCGTCCCCCGAGACCCGCGGGTTCTGTCATCCTTATGTAGTCCCAACATTTTATAGTCTGTCCTGAATTCAACATGTGATGTGAGCAGGAAACTGACAGCTGTTTGAAATGTGACTTGTTCTATATATGAATAGATTTATTCTGTTGTGTGTGTGTTGTGTTGTGTGTGTGTATTGCGTTGTGTTTGTGTATTGTACTGTGTATTGTGTTGTATTCTTTAGTGCTGGATTGTACTTTAGGAATTATGGGACAGATCTTTCTTTCTCCTTTGACCCACAATCTTTCCACAAGCCACTGACCTCAAGGGCTTGTGCTCCGTTTGTTGAGGTCTTTCTCCCTGTTTTCCTATCTTCATCTTCCATTGTCCCTTCATCCCCCCTTTCATACTCCTCCGGTTCTGGTTGTGTGCCAGCTATCCACAAGTCATGCGTTTGTTCGGCGGGAACGCTGACATTTAAAACATGTTTCCATAAGATCATGCTATGGAGAATGATTTCAGATCAGTGCAGAAGTGGGTTTTTCATTGTTGCTGAAATCTCCCATTCAGTCTGTTCTTATGTGGTTTACAGTAACTGGATTTATGCATCCACACTGTAAAGCGATCTGATCCACACTATACAGCGATCTGATCCACACTATACAGCGATCTGATCCACACTATACAGCGATCTGATTAACAGTGTGAAGTGATCTGATGTCACTGAATGGGAAACGGATTGTGTGTCAGATCAGCCGACCTGAACCTGTTGTGTGTCTGTGTCTAGGTGCTGCTAAAGGCAGAGGAAGATGATGCTACAGTGTGTTCTGAAGAGGAAGAGCACATCCCAGCAGCAGAGGCTTGAATATGAGTCTGTATGGAGGTTTAAAACTCTTGATTTTGATATTCTTGTATCCATGTTTTGGTGTGTTTAAGATTTTAAACACTAGTATGTTATAGTGAGTGTGTGTGTGGTGTAAGAGTGCTATATTGTGACATGCTATATCACTTTAATGACCTTATAAAAAGATTCATCACATTGCAGAAAAGATCAAATTGCGAGAACAGAACATTAACAGAACATTAAACTTTAAAGAAACAAGCCAGTTACAGCTTCTAATATACACCAGCTGTATACATTTACAGTATATACACTACCAGTTACAATTTTAGACACTTTTAGTTTAGATCTAAAAGCTTATGTTGACAAATATAAATTGTCTTACATTTTTAATGCATATGAAGGAAAAATCTCCTTACATGCTTTTAAAATAACATCACTGGATGTTAAACGTCTCATCTGTTCAGAGCTGTTCTAACAGTGTCACATGCTTTGATTTTTGTGCTCCTAATTTGAGTTCTTTTATAATTTGATGATTTCAGTGTGATTTAAAATGTGGAAAGCGGTCATTATATAAAATGAGAATTTAAAGAACAGTGTTTGAGCTATTAAAGAGAAACGTTCGTCTCAGAGCTCTGGTACAGTTTCAGAAGTTAATTAAAGTGGAGAAACACAGATAACAGAGCTCTGATGTTTCTCCTGATTACAGACATTTGCACTTTTTAATTTAAAGCCTAAACAGTTCAAGTTACTGCCTGTAATGAACACTTTACTGTAAAGACACTGTACCTCTGCAGCAGTGTTCACACTCAAACACTGACAATCAGTTTATCAATCTGTTTATAGAAATCCTCAGTATTTATCTGAAAGGTCAACCGTACGTTTACACTTAAATTATGACCAGTACATGATTTTTAATTTTTTTACACATGCATTATAATGCAGCTGTTTAAATAATTAAAAAAAAATTGTAAAAATTTGTAAAGCAACTTTTAACAGCAATTTCAGCTGTTAAATTATCCAGATTACTGAAATTGTAATGTTTATTGCATGCGTATGCAATTTGTCTTTTCAAGAGTATCTAATTGTTATTTCTTGAAAAACTTTATGCCATATTTTGATGTTACAGTATGTTAAAGTTTGTTTCATTATGAACTTGAATGTCAGCTTTAAAACATAAATACATTTTGTAATAAAAAGTCCAATCAGAGTTCTTGTGCCGTGAGTATGTGTTCAGATAAAACATTTCTTATGAAGTTACAGTAGGGTGGGTTGCTCTAATGTGGGACTTTTTTGTGTTATGCCTGTAATATATTACAATGTTAAGCCGACATGGTAAATCCAAATGATATTAGGTGTGGCTTATGGCAGCACAGCTTTGATTGGTTTATAATTTTACTGGCATTCATTGGTTTGTTTGAGCGCCACACCCACTGAAACAATAGGACAACTCGCCTGTGTGATTAATGAACAACAATCTGTCCATATTCACCATTTCTAAGTCTAGCAGCTGTATGTGCTACTGTGTGTAGCTCCAGTAAAGCCACTTTAGATTTGCTTGATTTTTTTGGGGGGGTTGAAAATTAACATTTTGCATTATGTGCTTATGTGTGACTTCACAAAATGGCAGCCTCTCGTGTGTGTGTGCGTGTATGGTGAGTGTTTTTCTTATCAGTAAGTAGGGCCACTTGTCTCCAGTGCTTTTATGTGAAAATCAACCCTGTGCGTTATTCTGCTAACAAAGCCCAGTGGGATGAAGGGTTCGGCTCTACAGGGTCTGAGAGGTAAGAGAACTCAACAACACCTGTAAGGGGCGGGTCCTACAACCGTGTGACCCTCTGATGACAGAGACACAACCAGACACTCACCTCAGACTCTTCTGTGCTGTTAAACTCACTCTATCATCCACATCTATCACTCCACTAGACCATCATTAAAGAGCTGTGGTTGCTAAAAATAAACATTTTTCACCTTGGTGATAATGGAACACATGCCTGTACATCGTTTTTATAGTCATTTCATTTATACCAATAATCTCAGACTTAGGCAACGGTGATAAACTATTTTCTTTAAAGAAATGAATGCCATGGGACATTGCAAATGGCATAATCAGTACAAAATAGTTTAACTACGTAAAGCTACATCAAAAATTGCAGCTACCAAATGCCAACAGAGAATCTGATGCTCAAAAAACAAAACAGATGCAGCTATTGCCACTGGAGTTCTCTCTCACTCTCTCTTTCTCTCACTCCCTCTGTCACACACAGTTTTTGCATGTAATTGAAAACAGATACAGAGGTTTTAGAAAGCTAACAATGCTACTTAGCCAAATGACGACTGTGGGATTTTATAAACGATCATTTCATAGAATAAACAAACGCACCAAAAATGTAACGACGTCAATAATAATATTATTCTGCCAGGCAACTGCAGTGCCAATGTAACGATTCAACAGGTTTATGTTTATGATGTGATTAACAACAACTGCAAGTATCTGGTTTAGAAGCAGAAAAAATGTCTTCAGCATTGATCACTTCAATTTTTCTGATGATCGGTGACTGTTGTGCTCTGCATCAAAGACAATGTTAGTCTGATCAGTGTATGATATAAACATTTAATCATTAGTACAAAATGAGTTTATTACATTCATTAAAATATATAATAATATATATGTAGATTACTACAATTAAATCAGTACAGTAGTATATCCACACATTACTGAATATCATTTATATTCTTAGCCACAGTATATGGGTATATGTGTGAAATGGTGTCCTGACCCCATCGTGAGTCCAGAGTTTGTTTGTTTGTGTGTTTGTTTCAGCGTGTGTTTGTTGTATTAGCCCAGTCTCCTGTGTCAAACAGGTGTGACGCCAAATAATCGCTGTACTGTCCATCTATCAGTTTAGCCGCGTTGTTTTTGGCGAACCAGCAGTCCACTGTCTGTTTTCCAGAGTAGATTTTCCTGGTTTTCTTCATGACGGTGACGGTTCGATCCTTCAGCTTCAGGGCAGGGTAACTGGTTAGTGTGGTGTTTCTATCCATCGTTTCCTGTGTGCCATTTATTCCAGCCACACTGAAGTTTCCAGGAATCTGTGTCAATGCAATGTCCTCATACAGGAACTGACCTGTAAACACAGCGATATGTCCCTCATTTCATATTATACATTATATATATATCAGTTATTGTACCACTAAGATAAACAAGTTGTGGTTGGAATGCAGCCTTAAGGCCCTGACATAAACAAATGAAATGTTGGGGCTACAGCAATTAGGTTTATAACCTGAATATAAAGTACAAAGTTAGAAATATAATTACTTTCTTTCTTCAGCTGAACAAAACTGGATTAATGCTAAAGCCAAACAGAGCCCAGATAGTATTTATTAAACTCAGATTGTGATTGGCTAAAGAAAGAGTGTGTGTGTTTACCTAACAACCCGTGCGTTTCGTTGCTCAGTCCTTTGCTGTTGGCGATGTAGAAGCCCAGGTGGTCTCGCTGAAAGGGGGCTGGATTTTTGTAATGGTGGAAAAGGATGACGAATCTGATGTTAGTTTGGATGGTGACTGTGAGGTTTGTGTTGGCGATAAGTTTCACACTCAGGTCTGCAGTCTCAACAGAAATACTGGAGCTGGTCGGAAGAATCATTCGGTCTCGGCCATCCAGTATGACCTTCTGTGACGTCACCTCAATGTAAGAACGCCTCGGCTTATTGGCTACTATAGTTATAGTGCTGAAATACGTCCTCTGCTCTTTATGACTGCCGACCGGGGCTGGAGCACCAATCAGCGCTCCGTTTACTGTCACACCTAATTCACAGACACAAACAAATGCATTTTATAGATTATATAAACAAGCAACAAATTTAATGCCATTTTGAAATATATACTTCAAATGTAACATTCATGGCTTTACAGATATATAAAAATTAACTACTGCATATAAACCATAAATTTATGTTTACCAGAGTGTTTTTGGTCAGACACCAGTCTCAGAATGTGTCCTGGTTCTCCGTTGATGTTAAAACACACCATCAGTTTACTGTGAGGAAACTCCACCACAAAATGAGGGTCTCCGTCCGCTATAAACAGATTAAAACATTGTAAGAGACAGAAAACAGTCATTTATCTAATGCATGTTGACTGTGTAACGTGTCTTAGCGCACAAGCTAACTGCCAGACCACAGCTCTGTCACAACCACTACTGTGTGCTGCAGTAAAATGACTGGCAGATTTCACAGTTGTTACCAAATACTGAAACTGAAATTAAGATGCAGCTGAGTCTAATTATACACACTTCCATTTTATGTGCAACGCAAACAAGCCCTGAAGGTATTTATGGTTCTTTTGTGCAACATTTATGAAATCACATTTCAAATCACATTTCATAAATCACATTAGAAATTCAGTGAGGGTTCAGCTGAGGGTCGTTCATTCATCTGATAAATGCAAATCTAAAGACTTGTGTTAGAATTAGTTAGAAATGCAAACTGCAATACATTTAACTTCTTATTCTCTCTCTCTCTCTCTGTCTCACACACACACACTGCCTACAATGTGTGATGTACAGTGAACACCACACAACAACACACTAAAGCACTTCTACATAGCAGTCTTTCCCCATAATGAGGCTCTCTTTCCCATCCCACCCCCTTAAATTAGGGCTCATCCACAGGTATCAGTAGTAATTAACTTTTGCTCTGATGAAGCCCTTTTACCTGAACAAATTACAAGGCATCCAGCCCAGACGTTTACAGCATCAGTGCTTTAATCTACACTCACACATTCACTCAAATACACAGCAAAACACGGAAGACGGAAAAAATACCTGATGTTTTGGAAAGGGTCACAGATTTTTTTGGAGTTTTGTTAACGTGACCTGCAGATAAGAAGAAAAAAGTGTAAATGGCATGAATTGTTTGAATTAGCATTAAGTCTGATATTTAAGGCCAGTTGTGTGACGTGAATCACAGTGACCCTGGATTTGATCTAAAACAAATGTTTAACAGGCTGGCCAGTATGAATAAACACACTTGTTGCTGGGGCGACTCCAGAACTTGGCTTGGGTGCTGGATTTCTGTAGATGCTCTGGGGTGTTAAACTGTTGTCATCTTCTGACAGCTGATTGGGTGATTCAGCAGTAGGCGGGGCATCGGTGGGCTCCGCCTTCGCTAAAGTTCCATCTGCCAGCAATTGTGGTTTTTCCACGATCATTTGCGTAACTGGTGTTAAGAAGTTATATGCTAATGAAAGATTTGCAGCATGTTGCGTGTAGTTTTCTCTTTCTGCACTTGTTTGGCTGCGAAGTTTCCCCTTAAGTCCATCTTTAACGCTCATATACCCCCACAGTCGCTCTACGTATCCATCCGCACTGGGACCGGCATCCGCCTCGGCTAGCCGTCTCTCGGTTTCCTGCTCTTGCTCTCGGAGAGACACGTCTTTCTCCAGCACAATGCTTCGCTCGCTGTTGCTGGCCGTGACCTGAATGTGCAGCGAGTCTGAGCTGCGATTGGCCAGTTTTCCCGCCACCACAAGCTCAGAGCCGTTGAAGTAGTTTGTGAAGAGATTCTGTGTGATGTAATCCACGGCATCCTCAGAGTATTCCACTCGAATGTCGGATAACAGCGGCGTGCCGATCTCATCATAAAAGCTATAGAGAGAAAACAGGTCAACCACTTCACAGGATGGAGAAACAGGGTTAGTGTTCCGTTAATAAGTTATCCATTCTGCAGATCAATCTAGTTTAACTTGGGGCCCAACTGTTTAACTGTTTAAGCTTGTGTAAAGACTTCCTCTGGTGCCTCATGGCTGTTCACCTTTAACCTTGACTTAGGGCTGTTACTTCACAAAATAGGTGACTGTGTTTAAAATTTGAATCAGTTGGAGACCCTTAACCTTTAAAAGGGTTTGTTCACCAACAAAAGTGATTATTTATCATCCTTGAGTCATTCAAACCCCCCAGAGGACTTGGAACATAGTTTTTAAAAATGCATTCAAGTTGAATGCACTGCTATTGTACAGACAAAACCCAGAACAGCCCAGGTTTTTAAAATTCTCAGTTTTGGTTCTGATAAACATAAAAAGTCACAGAGGATTTGAACAACCTGTAGGTGAGTAAATAATCACTGTTTTAATATTATGTGAACTTTCTCTTTATTCATTTATCTCTGTGTTCAGTTCATTCAGTGTTCATGATAGCACGTCCGTTACCCTTTCAGCATGGCACTGGCATCGGCATCTTCTGGGATTCTCCTCATGGTTCCACAGTTGTCCAGGGACATCCTTTCCAGCAGCCTGTAGTCCACATCATCCCCCATGCCGATGGTGAAGAGACAGAACTTCTCCTGTACCGCAGCTTTAGTGTTGCCGATGATGCTGGGGCTCTGGACCACGCCCACCGTGGGCCGTCCGTCGGTCAGGAAGATGATGAGCGAGACACTGTTGTGATGGGTCTCATCTTTGCTGGAGAGGTAGTTTCTTAAGAGCGAAGAGCCCGTCTGAACGGCGCTGTTGATATCAGTGCCTGAGAAACAGATCAATATCAATACATGATATGAAAAATGGTGTTTGATGTTAAATGAGAGTTAAAGCCCCACCCAAAAAAAAACAATTCTCTCATGATTTACTCACCCTTGTGTCATTTTAAACCCAACATGCTCTTATTTCTTCCATGGAATAGACAGTAGAAAACATTGTACAAAAAAGAAACGTTACACAGTTGTGTCTATACCCAGATTGTCTAAAGTTTGTAGTAGTAAAATATGATCATTTGAACCATTTTTAAAATCTAGAAAGAGACGTCACCTCAGTGTGAGCATCAGCTGAGGGGAAGACTATCAATGACTATCAGTTAAATTTTGGTCTTTTGTTAGATGGCTTATATGCTTGTTTTTGTTTGTTTAGGAGATTAATTGTTGAATGGCAAGAGCTGCTGTGAAACTTTCTTTATATGGGTGAAGTATTAAATGTATGATGGATGTAAATGATGCTGAGATGTGTAAGAGGGTGTGTTTGGGATTTTCTACCTCCAGTGGGTGAGATCATGTAGATGAACTTCTTGGCGTCACGTATATTGTTGGGTGTAACAGGAACCAGTTTGTTCGGCTGCCACACGCGGACGCGATTGGAAAAAGTGACAAAATTGAAGTGATCGTTGGGCCGCAGCTCGCGGAGGATTGTGAACAGAGCATCTTTGGTCTGGATGAGAAACCATAAAAAAACTTTTGAACTCTGCCATTTTGTTCCGAGAAGGGTGTGTGTGAGTCTGTGTGTCCAGCTATGAGATCACAAAAACCAGCTGGGAAAATTGTGTCACAATATCATTCCCTCTTTAAGAGAACGGAACGCCGCCAGTTTGTAACTCTTATGGGATTCTGGAATGTTGAGTTTTAAATTGACTCTCCATTTAATTCTCATTGAGCGTAAACAGACTAGAGATTTGATTCTTTGGTAACTGTATATAAATACCTGTCTGATTTTGGTCCCCACCATAGAGGCGCTGGTGTCGATCACAAACACGACGTTCTTTGGCACGACAGGCAGGTCTTTAGGAGCAAAGTAGTGCACAAAGTGTCCATCTAAAACCTGAAACACAGCAGATACTTGTACAAACACTGAGTCCTGACAGCGAGTGTTTTGTGTTTGCAGCGTGAGCTCAGCTGGACGAGTCTCAAGTCTTTAATGACTTCATCACATTCTGAATGCATTTCAAAAATGTTGAGAGGGAAGAAAGAGGAAAACAAAATAACACGAAAATTTCTAGTGAATTCTGAGTTTTCTTAAAGAGTTGCAGGGCTGCTTGCAGACAGCTGTGATGCAGGTTTAAAGGCTGTTGCTATGCAGTTGCTAACGTGTGCTTTTAGCTTGTTGCTGAGTGGTGACTAAGGTGTTCTGAGTGGTTGCCAGGGTGTTGCTAATGGTTGCCTAATGACCAAAGTCAAAAGAGCCCAATAAAAAATCTGTGTGTGTGTTGGCACATCAAATTGTGTGTGTGTGTGTTTGTGTACCTGTATATCCCCAATGCCTGTTTCTCTTTCTACATCATAGTGGACCACAAAATCTCCCAGAATGCCATTGGTGGAGATCTTGGCCTGCTGGGCGATGCTGGGAGTGAACCTGATCCTGCAGAAGGTTCTGTTCTGTTGGATTACTGTGGAAACTGGTGGTTCTGTTTTACCTGAGGAAGAAGGTGTGAGTGTGAGAAAGTCAAGCCTCATTTCACTCTGACTGTTCATATTTAGTTAATGGTGAAATATCCATGAAATATTTTACATTTGGTTCCCACTTTACATTTATATTTTACATTTGACAGCCGGTTACCATTTGCCTTCCCGTTGCCATTGGAGGCTGCAGTTTTGCCATTCCGTAGAGGTAAGACTTCCAGGTAAGAAATTTGGGAGTGCTCCACAATTGTAACGCCCACACTGAGTTTGCTGACCAATTGCATTGGCCGAATACTGGTCACATGCTCATAACGGCCCAATCGTCTCTGCAGCAGCTCTTCATAGGTCAGGAGAAACGTGGCTCTGTTGCGTCCAGGGATCGTGACTTCCATGCGAAACAACTCCATCTCACCCTCACTTGATAGAGAGAGAGAGAGAGAGAGAGAGAGAGAGAGAGCGATGTGGGAATAAATTACTCTGGTAAATCTTCTTACCAAAGGAATTTCAAACAAGTTTGCCAGACCATCTCAATAAAGTAAGTATTTTTAGAGGAGAGTAAAATCTCATCTTTCTCAACATCCTTCCCATTTGTCATTCCTTTTATCAATCACAGGTTTGGGAATTTTGGGAATAACAATCTGAAGCTCAAAACATCCTCTAGACAAGAACGTAAATTTAGACAAACTTGACTTCACACGTTGCTGCCTGTTTGTCAGAACCAATCAGATCTTAAGAAATTAACTCCCCATTTTCTTTAGCTGCTGAGCTGACAGGTTGTTTCTCTTACTGATCATTTTACGACCCTGATGCCTTTGCTAAGATCCCAATTTATAGCAAAAATGCAAATACATGTCCATCATGTTATGATGGTGTTACATGGGCAGTTGTGATCTTCTGGTTAGTGAGTCAGGCTCTATTGTTCTATGATGAGGTGTGTTGCCACCACAGCACAGTGTCAATAGACAGCAAACGTTCTCTGTTACATTTGTGTTCCCGTGTAGAGCGTGTTTCAGCCGTTAAAGAACTACATGAGATTCTGTTTCTGCTGCACCTCTGCTCCGGTGAGTCTTTCTTCGGTTTGCCGTTGGTTTCTCCTCCTTCCTTCTTCATCTTCTTCTCTTTTGCCTTCATCTGACTGGGAAAGACTCGTCCTCCCACAATCCTTTGCGCCATCACACCAACAGCATTAAATCAGTTTTATTAGTGTCATGGAAACGACAACTGCAAATATTGCCGTACCACACAAATGAATTTAGGGTCAGAAAAGTTGACAGTTAAGTAGATGCAATGCACAGCCTTATAGGGTTGAACAGTGAGATATATATATATATATATAAATTTATATTTATATTTATCCACAAATATAAGAACAAACTCAATAGACAGTGAAAGCATTTCAATAAAGTGTAGAACTGTGAATTTTATTATAAACGACCCCTTAAAATACGAGCGTGCTGACTGGTGAATGAGACATTCACACAAACGGTCTAAGGATTAATACCCAGAACCATTTACATGCAACAGAAATGCTCTATAAATGAAATATTGTGTGATTTAACACTCACATTGTGAAGTTGGAGATGAACGCGGCAGAGGGGACGTAGAACTGAAAGACCCCCTGAGTGGCGGCTGAGTGGCGGTTTATCATGCTGCAGGAAACCGCGGTGAAGGCGTAGCTGGAGATGATGGTGGTCTGAACCGACAGCTCCTGAATGTGTGGTTTAGTCTCCTGACAGACCACAGCAACACAAATTATGACCATCATTAAAATCAAGAGGATTGTTTCCATAGTAGCTCTCAGAACATGTTTACAGGCTGGAGGTTACAGATCTGTGGTGATAATCTTCACAAATATGTGTTATGAGAATCACAATCACCACAACGGTGATTTCATGTCATCTGCCATCAAAAATAGCTATTAAATAAATTCACATAAAATCACATTATTATGATGATGGCCAATATTACCCAATAACCATTATTATGGTAACTCCCACAAAACTGTGGTTGCCATGGTAACATTTAAAAGGTTGTTTTGGTACTTTGGCAACTTCACAGGCATTGAATCTGTGTCCCGTTGAAAAAGTTGCTGGTAATTTAACAGCTTAACAAACAAGACCTACAAGAAAGACACAAACTACGCAATAGTGCCAAAACACAACATTTAAACGTCTTTACTTCCCAAAAATATAAACTGTTTTAACCAGTTTGGAGTCGCTTCATGTAAACGGATGGAGACGCAGGTGTTGCGCGTCTTTACCTTAGTTAGCGGAACCTTCACCTGCCGCGGGACTCTGGGACCCGTCTGCAGAAAAACAAGATTGTGGTGAGAAATAAAGATCTGACTGTTTCACAATATAACTTCAAATATAAAACACAAGAAAAGTCATACGGTGTTTGAATCCACGGTAGAATTTGGCTCGTCTTCAATGTCCACGTCCTGTGAAAGTTCAGCGTCCGCATTTTGGCATTGAAATATCGGGCACAAAAACAACACGAGAAGTAAAGGCAGCATGTTAACATCAGATGTTGAGCTCCGGTTTGTGTCTG
>JBAJNP010005931.1:0-27263 GCA_036877545.1 Yasuhikotakia modesta
ATTATTGCATTATTGCATTAGGACGCGTTATTGCGTTTAGGCTGCGCGTGTACAGACGCGTCTTATGATGTTACGTTAAGGTTAATCTCATTCATTTTTGTGTCAAAACTGACACCTCGAGGTGTGTTTATGTTTATACATGTTTCATTCCGTCTGTTTGTGCTGAGGTTACCTGCTAAAGGAGAAAATATAAACCTGCAGCTGTAATGTTTGGTTAAATGAGCCCCTACCTCCTTATTTTACAGAAAATGTGTGAAAGAAGATCCAGCTATTATATCACATCCAGTTTCTGTAGCTGATGTTTGTATGTTGTTCTCACAGCAGTTGTTTACAATGTAAACGTGTCATTCACATGAAACAATAATCCACCTGAGGTTTTCTGGTTTGATCAGAGATTGCAGCTTTAACATGCACACATTTATAAGAGTTACTGTTAACATTGTTGTGTATGTACTGTAGCTCGTATTGCTTGTTTCAACGATGCAATAATTGGAACATCAAAAATACTCGTTCAGCCATCCAAGCAGTAAAAATGTGTTACTGGAGCACACAAACCATTCAGAAACACCCATAGCAACATTCTCAGAGTCCACAGAGATCAATAAACGAATAAACTCTTGCCTGTGGCTGGAAAAGCCTTCCACAGACGAGAGAAACAGGTTTCTTTGTTACATAAAAGCAGAGATCTAACACAAAAAAACAAGCGGTACATCTCAAACCTGCCGCCTCATGGATTTGATGTTCCGCAGCTCGCAGACTCATGTTATGGACCTGATCCGAGAGTTGGGTGTGGAGGTCTACCCGCAATTCACAGAGGGCAAGAAGGTGCATCACATGGGCGGAGCTCACGCCAAGATCCGAACGTACACCTCCAGCATCCCCTCATTCTCCCCGCTGGTTCTGCTGGATCTGCTCCAGCTTCTCTGGCGGGTACGAGAAACGGCACCATCTCCTCTGACAGTCTGCAATCATTCAAGAATATTCTCTTTTTATTGACTTGTGGAAATGTGACTAATAGACATCAGTTAACATCTTAACATTAACATCTTAATGGAGGAAGACTTGAGGTTACTTAAGATCCATAATTTCTTAAACAATCATCTAGAAGCACACAGTGTAGACCTTTGAGAGTTCTTCAACCCTTACAGATGATATATGACGTTTTTTTAACTATTATTCTGAGTAAATGGAGCAGTCAGAGAATGGACTAATGGTTTAATCCAATCTCATGATGTCATTCATGACATCATAGTTTTTTAAAGTCCCACATTAAAAGCAAAGACGTGAGACATGAATTGTGGTCTGGTGTGACATACCCAGCAGCACCAGGGAACGTTCTCATAACATTTCCTGATGTTCTGTGAACGTTCTCTTAGCTATGATAACATTATTCATATGTGATTTATGATGTTTTACAATTTTTATTACTTTGAAAGAAAAAACATTCTTAGCTAAAATTGCTAACTGTCTTTTAGCTTGATAGACTCACTAAGACCATTTCAGTAGAAGATCCAATGAGTTCTCCTAATGCTGAGCTCCTGGACAGCATGACACTACAGTCCTACCTGGAGCAACACGTCTGGACCACAGGTGAGCTTTGTGCATGACCTGCATTATTCACAACATCTCATTAACACTTATCATCTGTGTGTTCCTCTGTGTCCTGCAGAGATTAAAGAGGAGCTGGGCTTGTGTAGTCGTGCTGTGTTTGGTATGGAGCCCTCACAGATGTCCTTCCTCTACTTTCTCATGTACTCTGCGGCAGCAGGGGGCGCCCTACGGCTTTTGGAGACCACACCTGGTTCAGCTCAGGAGTTCAGAGTCAAGGTTCTTGAAGAGAAATTCTGCTTTTTAAATTAATTTTTTTAAAGATTCAGTAAATACTTCTGTTGCTGTTTTGACTACCCAGATAACCCAGCTTCTCTTAAAGTTATCCAAAAGTAGCATTAGTACAGTTGTTTTTTAACATTATACATTGTGTATGTGAAAAATGTTATTCTTAATTGTTAGTGGAACATTTTAAAAACGTTAAAGTTGTACAGTATGTGTTTTTCATTGTTGGCATGGAGTTGTGCATGTAAATGGTCTGTGGTCTGGTGGGTTAACTGGGAAGTTAAGATAGCAGCAGTTCATGTAGAGGAAAGGTGAATAAAATTGCAAAAGCTGTTCTCGTTCTCTTTCACCTACTTTCTGAAACCAGTATCTGACTGTTTATCTCTCCACCAGATTTTTACTGACGATTACCTAATATTATAACCTTATATTCATTGCAGTACATAAATGATCTATAGAAGCATCTTATCTTAGTCTATAAAACCTGCTATTTATATAACAACATGTACTGTAAACTTATTCATGTTAAGTGCATGAACAAACACAAATCTATCACAGTGTGGCTTTAATGCACCAGTTATCTTACATGAAGGCGTTTCTGAATCTCTGCAGCACAACAGGTGAAGCTCAGAGAGTCTCAGACACACCACACTCAAGTTTCCAAAAACGCACCTGTGGCATTGATGCAACTCTCCATCTCCTCCACAGGGAGGCACTCAGCAGCTGTCGGAGATGCTCGCGGAGCAGCTCGGAGGAGAGAGAGTTCTGCTGGGTTCTGCAGTAATGACCATCTGTCAGGTAACAGCTTTATCAGAGCCGGGGGTTGACATGCAGATAACGGGCATTCTTCAAGCATCGGTGCGGGAGATAAGTCCTTATTCCTAGAACAAAACACGGATGCGGATTCAAGGCCCGAGTTGTGCCCTGTGATTTCTGCAGTTTAAATAAGCCCCTTCTGTTTTTGAACTGCCTGTCATGGCTAAAATATGTGGATAACTTAAATCAGATCCACTCTATTGCATGGCTCTCATTTGCGAATAGGTGACACAAAATCTTTTGAAAGCCTTTCTTTGAGTCGCATCAGGGAATTAGGCTGTAAGTCGCTCTCACACATCCAGAGGTAAAATCCATTAACTTCTTAATGGTGTTATATCGCATCTCTGAGTGGAAAGTTCCGCCACCCGCTGCTCTTTATCAAAATGAACTTGCTGACTTTTATCATCTATATATAAGCAACGCTGAAGTGGTGAGAGCGAAGTTAAGTTTAAACAGACCTGAAGCTGCGTAAACTGGCCACGCTGACTCTGGGTGCTCGCATGGGCGGAGCAGGTTCAAATCCGGCCTGCAACGTATAATTTCTTGACAAATATCCAATAATGTTTCCAACAAGGGCATGTTTCTATTGTCAAGAAAATGTTTTTGAAAGAATGAAAGTTAAGTGTGAGGCAAAAAAACACCAGAACTGACACCAAATGGACTACATCAAACATTATTTTCTGCTCTTGTTTCAGAGATCACAGCATATTTTTGTGATCCTAAAGTAATAAAAGTTATCTTGTGTTTTTTTTCTCGAAAAGTAACAACAGAGAGTAAAATAGAAACAACAAAGGCTTTAGAAAAGCTGGCATCACAGAACTGTAGGAATAGTGACCCTGTTAGCCTAAACATTTGCATTAACATCAAGTGGATCTTTTAAAAGTAATGAATAATCTAATAAGGGGTTGTAGCTTTAGTCTGAATTACACAGTTTATAATGTTCATGGTCAATAAACACGGGTCACATTAACAGCCGTTTCTGCTCACAGAGCTAAAGAGTCGACCCAAAATAAACCGGCTTTGCTCAGCAGAAACAAAGATGATAGTGATCTTTCAACAGAGAGCAACAGCCACAACCCAGCCAACAGTTTTGGGTTTTAAAAATGTTTTATTGTTTAGAAATGTTGTCAAGAATAACATTTTTGATATGATATATAATGTTGTACTAATGTTACTGCTAGAATGTTTTTGATAAGAACGTTAGCCAACATTCTGAAAACATTTCCTGTTAGCTGGGGACCCCATCCTACAAAAATGTCTTTTTCAGTAAACGTTATAGAAACACAGATCTGTGTTTTCTGCTCTCCATCAAGCGCAGCTCAAAATGAAGAACATTCTTTTGTTCGGTTATAATGTCAGCCACCGTTTCATTGTGTCTGTGTCCTTGTGCTTTCAGTCCGTCTAACTCTCACTGCGTTTTTATCTTCTAATCTGTCGTAACGTTTCTTCCTCACAGAACTCAGAGAATGTAGAAGTGAGAACCTCAGCCGGGCTGGTCACATGTCAGGCTGTGATCGTGACGTGTCCTCCTCACATGGCAGGTTAGTAAACACACAAATAATGTGTGTTTGTGTTTTACTGTAGTGTTTTGAATAACGCTCATGTAATGTTTGTGTTATGTTAGTTTATGTTACATCTTTAGCAATATTGTTATGTGCTTGTTATTTAAATAATTAATTGGAAATATCTGTGTTAATTGAATAAATGTATAATGCATTTTTTAAATTATTTTAGTTTTATGTTACATTTAAGTGCCTCAGTGTATTTCAGCTGTTTCTAAACAGTTTAACTTTTGGTTTATTGGTAAGGCAACATTTCTCATTTTGAGCTGCAGTCTGTAAGTTTTGACTCTCTGTCGCCATCTCTGTTCAAACATAAACTTGCAGGTTACTGCTGTAAAACTGCTGTAAAAACAAGCTACAAATACAGAGTTACGGTTTGGCTTTAAAAACGTACAATATGCATCATAATGACTTTTGTAACATTATGAGCTTTTGTGACATTAATAATGTTATAACAGTGAAAGGATGCAACATTTATGTCATATCATATAGAAACGCTCAGACATCTGCTGTCAGAAACATATTCATACGTGTTTCAGACGCTGTGAAGTGAATAAATAATGACAGAACTCATTTCAGTGGGAGCAATTCTTTAAGCCGCGCTGCATTTGTTTTCTGCCGCTGATGCATTCTGGACAGCTGTCTAATCTCAACAGTGTCTGCAGTTTTTACGAGTTGCCGTCACCTGTCAGCTCGGCGTGTTTTCTGATTTACAGCCAAGCAGAGAGAGGCACACAAGGCACTCTGCATAATTCACAACTGTCTTTAGATCCGTCACATTAAACGACTCCCACAACAGACTGCAGTTAAACACACTGGCAGTATAAGTGCAGGACTCCAGCAGGATTGTGAGCGGCAGCTGTTTTGGGTCGGTGTGACAGACTGTTTCGTGTGAACTGCGTGATTCTGAGTGCGGTCGGTTGGGTCGTATTCACACACGGGCCGGAGGGTTACAATGTTATTTTTAAATGTTATTTTAGTACATAAAGCAATTCTCTGTTTCAAACACAGATGGCGACAAAGTGACAAACGTTACAGATTGTAAGTCTAACATGTTGTGTTTAATAAATGTTATGTTTAAATTTGTTATATAAACACATTAAAAAACATAAAGCTATTATATTTTGTAACAGTATTTCTTGCAGCTACAGCCTGACTCAGCCTCTCTTTGGTCTGTAGACTCACTCATGTCTTTCTGTCTGAGACCCACGACATGTTTTCTGTCGTTCAGGCTGATGGAAATTGAAACCATGATCCATTTATCTTCTATAATGAGTGAAGTCACTCCTTCAGCTCTATTTGAGTGATTCATGAGGCTGGTGTTGTTATTCTGCTCTCGTCTGCCGTCCCACATGACAGAGGAGTTGATACGGCCGACACTGTATCTCTGACTCTCTCTTTTCATATACAGTATTTTAAAATAGTTCACCCAAAAGTTCTGTTGTTGTTTACCCACCTTTATGTCAGTTCAGCCCACATGCTCTCTGTGTTTTCAGGAAAGACTTTTTTAACAGTGCAGTTGTTATACAGGTTCCCAAGTGCCCAAAGGTTTTTAAAAACATCCAAAAGTGTCAGAAAATCTTGTGCATGTGAAACCAGGTTTGATGTTCCTCTGAGGAGCAGCTAAAATAGACGATGTTCTGTAAGGATGTTATTTGTGTAGAACATTAGATTCTGCCAAAGACAGATTCAGAGATTTAGAGTCAGATGTGGCGATTTTACATCATTGCTTATGAAAATAAACTGAACTGCTACTTGCATAAACTACCCAGCTTTAGGTTGTGAGAGCGTTTTCTGCGTTTGTTGCTCTGATTCAGTCAGATGAAGTTTCTGTAGAAACATGTGTTAAGGCTGAATTCAGCAATTCTGAATAATTCTGTCAGTTTGGGACAGAGCAGAATATGGTGTGGGTGTGAGTGGGCAGCCATGAGAAATCAATGTGTGTGTGTGTGAGTGTGTGTGTGAGTGTGTGTGTGTGTGTGAGAGAGAGAGCTGGAATTGTGTTGCGTGGGCACACACAGTATAAACCCAGCAGTATTAATGCTGTGCTGCTGCAGCAGTGCCGTAATAAAGCCGTGATTAGACAGGTTGGGAATGTTTGTCTCTGTAATTCCGGCGGTGTCAGGATTCTCAGCTGGGCTGAGACGCGTTACACCGCTGGGTTAGCTGCATGTCAAAGCACAAACCGGGTGAAGCCAGTTGGTTACTATATTTAACTGGAGTCTTCCTCCAGAACCTCTACCTGACGCTTGTGCAGCAGCTGTGTGCAATCTGAACTGACTGCTGGAGAACGTTCACAGAACGTTGCTATAAAGGTTATGTAAAGAGCACTGTATAAAGGTTCTCTCTTATATATATATATATATGTGATATGTATACATAACTTTTAACATAACTTTTAATTTAGTATACATACATACATATATATATATACATATATATTACATTTAAAAAATGTGCATTATGAACATTTATGAACATTTGAACAAATGAACATTTTTATAACATTACATAATATTAATAAATTGTGTAACGCTTTTACAAGCGAGCGATATTGTAATGCCTGCAAAAACTGGATGTTTTGAACATTCCTAGAACTTTCCAAATAACTTTTTTATGTTTGTGTTATGTAACGGGAACGTTGGGGAAATGTTCCTACAACCTTCAGCGGATGAGAGAACGTCAGTGATGGTTTGACATCACTCTCATATCTGGCTTGTTTATGCTGCATGAAAACACAGAGCTGATATTTTGACTGGCGTGACCTATTTTAAAGCACCGCGTCTGTTTCTCTGTCTTAACTGCAGTTTCTCCTAAAGCTCCTCGCTGGCAGCGGCCAGAGGAACATTACAGAGGTCCTGCAGAACCTGCGACCCGTTAGCCTGAGGTTAGGCTGCAGCGTCTGTTTCTCACCTGAACTGAGACTGCAGGTGACGGGGTGACAAAAGCAGAGAGGTGATGGAGAGATGATGGAGATGTGATGGAGAGGTGATGGAGAGGTAAAACAAAAGGCAGGGAGAAAAGCTGAGGGCAAGAGAGTGAAGACATCACGACATCAGCGTCTGATGTGTGAAGAGAGCAGTTCTCAGCTCCACGTCTGGTCCTTAAACCCTAGGGGGAAGATTGTTAATGTACGTTTTAGCACCTGGTCGCTAAAGCGAGGGCAGATCTGTGTGTAAGAAACCGGTGACTGAACTTTGTTGGTGTTCTCAGACTGCAGGCCTGAGCGCCGCAGTATCAGACGTCCACAATCTGTCATCTTCCTCTATCTGCCCTTTTTTAACACTTTCTCCTTCATGTGTTTCGATGAATAACTGCCGCTCTCATCAGCTGAAAATAAACGCTGAAATGTGTTTTATTAGAGTGCCAGTTAGCGCCTGTTCTTCAGTAAAACTCAAACAGGGCTGTAGAATAAAACGCTTCCTATAAAAAGATTCATTCGCATAGAAACGAGTTTCTGTGACTTAATTTAAACACGGCTGATTTACAACTAAAACCAGCATCACCATTTAGTGGCTTCCTAGCTAACAGTTGTAAGAACGTTTTCCTAACGTTTGCACTAGGTAACAAAAGGTTCACTGTCTAGTATTTTAGATGTTATATTAAGGTTTTTTCAGGTTATCATAATGTTATTTAAACTTTCTTTAAGTTTAAATATTTACATTTTTCTACTAAAAGTATTTGATATATGATATGTAACATTAAAAACAACATAAAATATGTTACTACAGGATGTGTTTTGACAACTTTGAAGGAACTTTGGTAGAATGTTAGCCAAATGTTTTCAGAACGTTCTGTGTTAGGTGGACTGTCTCCCCTCAGGGTTGAATTAATCTTTCTGTGCAACTATCAACGGAGGCAGCGTTGAAGAAGTGATATTCCCTCTCATGTCTCCCTGTAACAAACTGAAGCAAACAGAGTCTGTCGCTCACAGCCGTGCAGATATGATGGACTGCCGGTCACCGAGCGATCGCTCTCAGCCAATCACAGCGACTCTACGCCTCAGTCACTACAGCTAAATTAGATCCGTTTCCCTGCCTGCCATCGCAGCTCTTTAAAGAGACTCGTGTGGGCTGACGTCTGTCAGTCATATGCAAACCATCGCAGAAATAAACCGAAGTTAAAAATAGAAGTAGCATTTGTGCTCCTGCATGTTGTGTTTGCTTTGCTTTTCAGAAACATGATGAAAATCACTCTGTTGGGAAAGTTGCAACACTGGAAATATGCTAATCACAATCTTTTGTTCAATTAGCGTCGCGTTTGTGAAGAAATAACCTAATCACAACGCTGGGATTGCGACGCCGCGCTACACGTTTCCACATGCGGTAGAAAGAGACGTTTATAAACTTAACTAGCAATTAAAAGTCTTTTCTGCCTGGCGCTGCGTCTGCGTGAATGACGTGTCTGAGAAGGGTTTGCTAAATGATACATCAATGGACTTAAATACAATTTTGTCTCCCAGCAGGATCTCAGCGTTTTGTGTTTTATAAATTACTCTGTTTCTTCAGTTTGTTACATAAACATTCGTATTACCCAGCTAACAGTTTTAAGTTGTGAAAACGTTTCTTTAACATTTCCATTAAGTAACAAAAACATTCAAATGTTTTTTTGAAAGTTATAGCATGTTACGTAGATGATGTTTGTTATAGAAACGTTTTAAAAACCTTTTAAAAATTCTGTAACGTTACCAAACATTTTTAAATGTGTACTCACGTTACTTTAAGAAAGCTTTTTGCCAGTGTTTTGAGAACGTTCCCTATAGCTGGGTTGGAGTTTTCAGCTCTGTAGTGAAAACATCATAACACATTCAGCGGGATATAAAGCACAATGTTGGAAGACCACAGAGTTGCTCCTGGGAAAATTTCATTCTTCCTATAGGCATTAGAAAAATCTGCAGTGAAAAATGCTGTGCCATGAACTCAACGATCCAATTCAGGGATAAATCACAACATTTGAAGCCAAAACGTAACTTACATAAAGGAGAAAATGTGAACACTTTAGAGCTTGTTTTGTTCTGATATAGAAATAGTTCATCCAAAACAGTCGTGAGTGTCATTTACTCACCCGGCTCCAGTTCTGTTTGGTTCTGTAAGAAACAACAGGAGGTTTTGGGCAGAATGTCTTTCAGGTTCTGTCGTACAACAAAAGCAAAAATTATTTATAATTCCAGTAGTTTGACAGTGACTCACCTTCTGCAGAAACATTGAATCACCAGTTTATGAAATGCTTTAGTATGTTTTCACAAAACACATTTTTATATTGTGTTGAAGTGATATATTGCTTATACTATTATGTACTTTTACACATTTTTATGAATACATTTTTATGCATTATATTTACAAAAGCATTTGTTCTTGAGTCACAGACTTTTGAGTTGCTGACAGGAAGTTGACAACATATTTAAGTGCTTGTGCCTGTTTTAAACTGGATACTGTAATTTAGAAATTGGCTTTTTGCCATACGGTCGTCTCATCAAAGAACGAGGTCTCTGTGTCCCGCCGGATGCTGTTTGTTCAGGACAGCCCTGAGTGCCCGTAATGTTATTGGATACCTCACACTTACACTTGTGAAATGGCTAACGCTAAATTACAGCTTTTAAGAAAACAGACAAAGCAGGGGTGTTAAATCACATGAATTCTTTATAGATTGGCAATTTCATGGAGAGCTACTCACTGGGGCATGGGATCCAATTTCCCAGAGTGCTGCTTGATTAGAAGGTTTAGCTACCTGGATCGATACCATAGGATGATCACAGATCAATGAGCTAATCTATCCCATAATCTTACGTCTGCTCCTCAGCCCCTCCCTCACCCTTTAACCTCATTGGTACATTTTTGGCTTTCTCTTATATTCACATCCCACAATCCTCTGTGCTGAAGAGAGACACGCTTGCAGTACAGCATCAAAGAACTGTTGTGCATCGCTTTACAATGCCATAGAAGAACCATTTTTGACTGTATGGTTCCGTAAAGAAACTTTAACATCCGTGGAGGTTTTCTGGAGAAGAAAAATTGTTCTTCTGTGGCATCGCTGTGAAAAACCTTTTAGGAAGTTCTATGTGTAAAAAAACTTTCATTGTTGCACAAACGGTTCTTTGTAGAGGAAAGGGTCCTTTAGACTATAAACAAGTATGGAGAAACTGTGATTTTAGAAACCTGGGACTGAGTGGTTCTTTGGTGGCATTATTGTGAGAAGAACCTTTTAAGAACCTTCATTTTTAAGAGTGTGTGATGTCTTTAGATGTGGTGTTCACTCACCATCACTCGTTTTTCTCCCATCGCAGCTCAGATCCAGTTTGAACCGGCCCTGCCAGCTGAACGCCAGCGCCTGGCTCAGTGTGCGCCCGTCGGCCACATGCTGAAGTTTATCGTCACGTACCCCTCCGTGAGTGACACGCACAACCCATCCGTTTATCCACAGCCAGCGCAACCAATTTCCTGAGTGAAGTTTGTTCCCTGCAGCTGTAATGCATTAATACTGTAATACAGTTCAAACGTGCAGACGAGTCCGTCGTCTCTGTTCAGCCGTTTTCAGTGTCACTCCACATTTAATTTCAGTTTTAATCTGACTGGCCACATTAATTGAATTGTGAAAGGTTTATGTGTATTAAAGAACTAGGTGATGTTTTTATGCATATTGGAACTCCTCTGTTACACTAAATACTGCTGATGGAAAAAAAACCTTTCTGAGTGCATATAAATATATATTATATTCTCGCTTTAATGCCTCTGATTGCAGGGATTCATGAATGATGGATATTATTTTGGAACGCTATTAGAGTTACATATGGGGTGTGAAACAGTTAGTGAATATAAGGAAGGATACAGAAGAGAGCAGCTCATTTTCTCAAATTGGCCAGATTGTATTTGTAATTACATTAAACAGGAATGTAAAATGATCTTAAAGGTGTCGCTGAGAAATGAAATTCTGTAATAATTCACTCACCCAGCTGCTGTTGACACAAACACAGAACGTTTTCAACACAATCGTGTAGAAATGGTGACTGGAGCTGTAAGGAAAAAAGACACAATATCTTTTAAGAAAAGCATTTTTAAATAGTTAAAATAGTGAATGATGCACTGTTGAGAAAATCTTGACCATATTTTTAAAAGTATGTTCATATGTTTGTCTTTGTATTTCTGAGCCGGTTCATATCTACCTTGTTTCAGGCATTTTGGAGGGAAAAGGGATTCTCTGGAGAGATCGTGGCTCGGCCCTCCTGGGATTGTCCTATAAGCGTTACGTTCGATGCCACGAGTCCCAGAGGCAATCCGGCGCTGGTGGGCTTCATCGCTGGAGTTCAGGCCCGGGACTGGTGTGGAAAAGAGGTGAGAGACAGAGCGAGCGAGTGAGATGGAAAGATACATACTATTTTAATAGCATACAGTGAGCTGCAGCGCAGGTGAGAAATGGAGCGAAGGAGTGAGAGATTATGAAGGAAGTTTAATACGCTCCAGTGTCAGGTCTATTCTCAGTTTCACACCTGCAGAGGAATGAGTCAAGAGGTGAAAATAGATTTATACATATTGACATTTAGATGCTCAAAAAACGAGCGTAACGCTCTCTTCTTATACTGCTGTAGAGACCCGGCTACCAGGGAACGTTGTCAGAACATTGGCTAACATACGTTTTCTCAAAATTGATCAAAAACATTCTTGCTTTAATGTTAGTAGAACTTTTTCAATGTTACACATCATATATCAAAAACATTATTTATGAGTATTAAACTTTTTAAGTCCGTATGCAGTTTTCTCCAAGACTAGCAAGCTAGTCAAAGTTTCTCAGTCAAACAACAAACAGCATAAACAAAGAGCTTTTCCAGCCTTTTATGAGTATGAAAACATCAGCCCTGCAGTCAGACCAGCACTAAACCAGCAGTTTTATGAGCTCTCCAAACAATCTGCCACTGGCAAAACACTAACAAACGTTCCAGTATTGGTGGTGATAATATTAGCCTCACTGCTGCAGAAATCAGGATTTGTGTTTGTTTGTAATGGCCGTCAGTGAAGATAGATGCTGTTGGGTTGAGTACGTCACTAACAGTGTCACTGCGATGCAAAATAAACTGTTTACTTCACCAGCACAAATGTGTCCCAGACAAACAATTTCATATTAGCTAAATGTCAGTCGTTAAAAAGGCAGAGAAAACCAAAAGCTTTATCTCACGAAACAAACGCTTTCTCTTCAAAGATTTTCCTCTGACTGATAATGTGACAAAATATTGATTTGTCTGTCAGCCATCGCTCAATCACGGAGGCCCACATCCCGTCTGCAGCGCCGACTGCCTCTGCAGCTAAACTTCCAGAAACCCAACGGATGAACAGAGAAGAATTTCATCTCAGAGACGTTTATAGTACAAACAGTTTTGTTTTGTAATTTTATTTTGTAGTTTGCAGTGTTGTTGAAGCTGCCTCTGAATTATAGCTTATTAGAAAAAATCTAAATTAGGGTAGAATTACATTAAACACTTTACAGATTTAGAATTAGATTTTATAACAGTAGAAAATTCTGTTGAAACAAATATGCATTTTGTGTTAAACTGAAGCGATGAATTACGTGGACCGTTTAATTCCCTGGAAAAATGTTCAACTGTCCAAAACTGCAAATGAGGGAGAATAAAATCCTGTGAAATTGTTGCTTTATCTTTTGCATGTTTTGTTGAGAGCAACAAAACATGCTGCTAGTTTTAGCAGACTTCATACAAACCCAAAATAGCGTTTATCATTAGCAGATTTTGTGGATGAATACGTTTGACAGCTATGACGTGATTTTGGTTGCAGGCAGATGTCTGAAGTGAGCCGCCGTTTAGCTTCCAGGCAGATTTTTCTGGCTGTGAATCTGTAATTGTTGCGTCTGTATTACGATCCGTGACACTCAGATCAAGTGTTTGCGAGCGGCACGTGCGGACGCAGGATTTAACGTGTCTGCCTAACATCTGTTGGCATGGCAACAGCAGTGGGAGTGGCCGGTCCGGCCCTTTATGTTCATAACTCATGCTGGACTGAAGGCTGCGAGTCAGTCAGTGTGATGGAGGATGGAGAAACGACTGGAACATTTTCTGGGAAGCGCAGTTATATTTTAACAGCGCTGGTGATGGGAATGATGTACAGTTCAGCTGTAAAGCAGTTTATTACTGTATATGCAGAGCATCAGTCACTTCTATCAATATCTGCAGAGAAATGCCTTCAGCTGACAATAACTCACAGCATAAAACATGAAACAGCTGTTTCCCTTTATTGAAATCTTTAGGAGAGACTCCAGACTTGTGTTTCATTTTTGTGTGTGTAGCTACGTCTGCTGTTATAATTTTCATTATGTGTAAAGATGATTTGAAACATACACAAATCTGTATAGAAATACATTTAAATTGAATTTTAAGCACATCTTTTGTAAACAATTATTCATACTTATTTTCTGTTTTGGATGCAACAGTTGCTGCACGTTTTTTTTAAAAACGTTAAGAGATCCAGCTTTGTTCGCTCTAGTTTACAAACAGGTCAAAGTTCACAACTATCTGCTGTCGTTTTCGTTTATTATCATTTCTTTTTTACATGACAGCTAATAAAGAAACGCTTTGTGCTGTTTCAGATGGAGGAGAGAAGAGATGCTGTCATTTCCAGTCTGGTGAAATATCTCGGGTCTGAGGCGTCCAGATACATTCACTACCAGGAGAAAGTGAGTCATGAATTCAGCCAATAGGAGTGTGTGTGTGTGTGTATGAGTGTGTGAGTAAGTGTGTGTATGAGTGTGTGAGAGACCGGCGCTGGTCAACACTGCTGAGAGCCAGTACCACAACTGTAAAATATATTGTTTTTAATGCACTTTTACTTTTGCAGTGAACACTGCTGAGATAAACTGAAAAATATGCTGAAAACATAAAGAGCCGTAAAGTATTTTTATGGATAATTTTTTGGGACACGTTTGCATCTGTGGAGGTTTGCAAGTGTCTGACTAATTTGCGGTCCAACTTCTGCGGTTTTATGTTTTCAGCATTATTCATGTCAAGAAAAATATCCGGCTTCAATAAATAGTGGATTATTTTAATGAATTCGCTTCAGCGGCGCTTAGAGTAAAACTCATTTCCAAATGTGTTCATGAGACTCAAATTTAAGAGGTTTCTCTGTATTTACTTTACGTCCTGCGTTATCAACACAATCAGTTATTATTTGATGCATTTATGTGCACATTTATAATGACAATCGTGTGATTTATTGGGGTGTAGAAAAACATTCCAGAAACATTACCTCCACAACCTTACCTTTAACATCCATTAAAGGATTTAATTAAATAGTCTGAATTAGGTGATAACAGCCCCTGTAAATCGTACCCTGACCACTAATGACATCACAGCTTTGGCACCGGGGCGGTACTTGACACTCCTAAAGCATCTCAGCTGCTGTACAGCTTCATCTCAGCTAATAGGAAAATGTTCTCAGAACGTTGGCTGACATTTTCTGAAAGTTCTCAAAGTTATCAATAAAAGTTCCTGCAGTTATGAGTAGTGGAACATTTTTAAAAAGTTACAATGAAAAAGCATTTAAGTAACATTTATGCAGCCATGCGGTAATGTTAATGGTACGTTTAAAACACTGGATGTAGTTAAAAATGTTTAATTTGTGTTCATTTTTTGTGTTGACATGGATGGCTAATGAAACGTTAGCCAAACGTTCTCACAACCTAGAATTGTTAGCTGGTAACCTATTCACTCAATGGGTAAGAGTTGACAGGAAGTCAGTGTTTGCTGCATAATTACATCGTCTGTGCGATGACAACATTTCAGTCCTGAATGGATTTTAAATGTCAGAGCTCTCAGCGAATCTCACTGCAGGTGTAAAACAGCTGGAATGATTCAGCAGGGAGGATAAGACGCATCGTCCAGCTGCAGGCCTGAAACCTATTAAGAACCAATTCAGTTCCTCCACCGGTACCTCGATTCCTCAAACCCGCTAGTCTCTGTGTGACAGCGCTGCAGGCGCTGACCAGCTAACAGCAGAAACGCTCTCAGAACGCTGGCTAATGTGATCTCCTCATCTGAAACATTTTGTGGTAATGTTAGTGGAATGTTTTTTAACACTATATATCAAAATGTTATTGGTTAAGTTGTTAGTGGAACGTTTTTAAAACATTACAGAATTTAAATGTTTAAATGACGTTCTTACAATGAAGAAATAATATAAACTATAAAATTGTTTATAGTAAAATTGTTCGCTGGGTAAAGAAATAGAAATCTTTGCATCAGTCTGACTGATCATCTGAATACATCATTTCACAAAGGAATGTGAAATTATTCCCTCTGAGTGTAAAAAGCACCACAAGCTTCTATGAAGACATCATGTAGATTGACAAACAGGCCTCAATAGTACAGTAACATTTTCCTGTGAAAAGGGGCAACGAGGCCCTTCAGTGGTAAGTGATGTAGGTGAATAGTGTGTGAGAGTGTGTGTGAGTGTGTGTGTGAGTGTGTGTGAGTGTGTGTGAGTGTGTGTGAGAGTGTGTGTGAGAGTGTGTGTGAGCGTGTGAGTGTGTGTGAGTGTGTGTGAGAGTGTGTGTGTGTGTGAGTGTGTGTGAGAGTGTGTGTGAGAGAGAGTGTGTGTGTGTGAGAGTGTGTGAGAGTGTGTGTGAGAGTGTGTGTGTGTGAGAGTGTGTGTGTGTGAGAGTGTGAGTGTGTGAGAGTGTGTGTGTGTGAGAGTGTGTGTGAGAATGTGAGTGTGTGAGAGTGTGTGTGAGAATGTGTGTGAGTAAAAGAAAATCCACAATCTTTCACCTGTATAATTATGATCAGAGCTGTAAATGTCTCGTGTGCGTCACTGAGCTGAAACATGTTTTGTTTGGTGTGCATGAGGACTCTGTGTACTGTAACAGAATCTGCACTGTTCACAAACTCCAGATCTGTTATTTTCTGTTATCAGACATGTTATTTTGAACCTTTTGGCCTTCATGAAATGCTTTAAAATAATGCAGGATAAGAAAAACTAGTTAATGACTGTCTGTCAGCATATGCTAGCTAACACCTGAAGATGTTCATCAGGGTCTGCAGGGCATTTGAAGAAAGCAAGCAGGTGGATTCGATTCGGGTTGGAACTAAACCCTGGACTGTGGCTTCAGGATCTGGAGTTGAATAGCTCTGATCAAGACAGACAATTACAGAAACGTTAGCATTAGCACTTCTTAAGACCAGTGTCAGTAGGGCTGTAGGCTCTGATGATGAATAATGCTTGATGAATTATAAATAGTTCCACAGTTTTACATCGTGTTTTATTAAATTTCGACGTGATCTGAACAAGCACGAGGGGAATTCTCACTGACTTCAGAAAGTGACCTTGTTAAAGAGTCAGACGAGCCGCAGCCCAGCGTTTGAAATGATCTACAGCCACATAAATAAAAGCTGCCTGATGTTGTTTAGCTCATCTAAGAGAAACAAGCAGACCAGCTGCCAAACGTCGTTCGCCAGAAAGTTCTGTCAGTGTCAATGCAAAAAGCCGTGGGCATAATAAATCCACCTCTTCTGGAAAATAAAGGACAGGCTACACCACAATCCCAATTAGTAAATGTTTCTCAGCTTATTTATTACAGTTCAGAGTGACAGTGACGGATGTAAAATGGTAATGGTTGTTTTTGTGTGCTGTGATGTTTTCAGGACTGGGCGAAGGAGGAGTTCAGCGGCGGCTGTCCCGTGAACATCATGACTCCGGGGATGTTGACATATTACCACCCCAGCCTCCGTACGCCGGTCGGCAGGTAAAGCCAGACTCCTGTCCTGAAACAGATCACCAGAGATTAGACAGTTTTACTGTTCAGTGTCTTTCTGCACTTTTTCAGAAGTTGCTACTGAAACATTTTGAAAGTAATACATAATTTAAAAAATGCTTAAATAACTTTTGTTCAATAGTTCTTTAATAGTTCTTTCAGTAACAAAGTTGTTTTTACTTAAACATTAGGAAAACGTTCTTACAACCTCACATTGTTAGCTGGGTGTGTGTGTCTGTTTTTGATCAGTAAATCAGAACAGATTTCACCGGCCGGCGTGTGAGAGGATAAATTATTTCCCCCACATGCACAAACGCATTCAAACGCATGACTAACCGTCAGGGGGACGACGCTTATGGGGAATCGTCTCAAGCCCGTTTGAAATGGGCCTGTTATAGATTGACGGCTGGGCTAATGCTCGCCCGAGGAGAACGAGGAGAGCCGGCGAGCGCGCCGAGAGTCGAGGGAGAAATTTCCATAATAGAATTAAACTCATAGAGAGGAGAATGAGTTGGACGAGGCATGTACAGACTCCTCATTCTGTCTGATACCTGCCGCCGCTGTAATCTGTCCTTGACCCATTTGAAGGCATACGGGACTGTTCTGTTCCTCCAGACGCGAACGATATTCTGACGCACTCATCTGTTTTATTGTATACTGAATATTGAAGAGATTTTTAATAGATGTGAATAATTAAAGCAGATGAATTATGAATAAATGACCGGTCCCCCAGCACCCGGTTCTGAAGCAGCGTCTCAGTGGGGACGTCTCAGAAGAGGCTGTGTGAGGTTTTGGAAAAGCACTAAGCTGTGAGAGATTACATACCTGGCTGCGTTTGATCCGCGCGCAGGAGAGAGTGCTTTTCTCGCTTGCCTCAGACTCTGGAGCAGAAAGCAGTCTTTCATGTCTTCAGACAGACAGAGAGCATAGGTGAACAGCACTGTGGGTAACAGAGCCCTCAGGGTTTGGTGCAGAAGTAAGACTGCATGTATAATGTATAAAGAACAAACAGGCTGCTGGAAAACAGTCATGCATTGATAATGTGTTTTGAAACGCCGGGTGGAAGTTTTGTATGCAGAAACCAATCAGAATTTTCTTAATTAGGATATCAATGGACAGGAAGAACTGCAGCCGTCTGCAGAGGTTGTTTGTACTGTTACACAATTTTTACAGACGCAGTTCTTAAAATCAGATAATAAAATGTCTGATAACACACAGCCTTTGAGGTCAACAACTAAAAAATTCTGAAAAACATTTTTCTTTTTTTTTTCAAAAGTTGATAATCCTGTTTATTTTGCTAAGCATGGTTTCAGTGTTATCTTTTGCTTTTAGCGGTTTTTGTCCCGTCCTCAGGTCGCGACCCGGGCCTGTAAGCGCTAGCTGACATTTTTACCCAAAATCTCAGATGACATCAGTGCAAAGGGCAAATGTAACTTCGGAGGTTGTCTGTTATTTATTTTGACAGAAGTACTAACACATCCTTACCTCTGTTGTTAGGGTTTATTGGGCGGGCACCGAAACGGCCACCCGGTGGTGTGGATACCTCAGCGGTGCCGTTCAGTCCGGTGAGCGGGTGTCCTTGGAGGTCCTGGCTCGATTATGTCCGTCCTCTTTGTCTCAGGAAGAGCTGGAGGCGGTCCGGGCGTCTCAGAAGTCCAGAGAGCCAAGACGACATTCAGCATGCAGGTGGTGTGGCCCACACACGGTTCTGGTTGCGGTTCTGACTGCAGCTACAGTAGTGACTGCTGTCCTCCTGGCCAGAACCCAACTAGGACTGGGATGGATTTGATTGGATTTGTTTCTTTATTTGGAAACGCCGCTAATTTGTGGCTTAGAACAAATCTTATAAAAAACAGCAATTTGGAGATTAAAGCAAAACATCTAGAATGCCGTACAACAGTTTTGGAAATGGATCATGCAGGAATAAAGATTGGATGTTCCAAACCTTAATGTTGTTGTTTATTTCTGTAGAAACCTAAAGGGAGTTTTTGAAGAATCTTACGCAGCTCTAGAGCTGCAGGACACAACAAAACATTTAAACAGTCCATGATATTTCTGTATGTGCTATACATACATTGTGTACATCCATATGATAGATTTGTGTGAGATATATACTGTAGACCTCTGTAGTCATATCCAGCTAAAACACACACACACACACACACACACACACAGAGGACATACATGAGACAGTTTTCATTAAGAATCAATGTTCAACTGAACCTCATTACAGCGTTACAAGATTAAGATTATAGTATTTAAGGATGAATCATGAATCTAAATTATGACTGAATATATTTGATCTTTCAAGCTGTTTTTAGACCCCATTATATTATTATTATTATGTGACATGCATATCAAATATGAAAGATCAAAGCTCAGAAGTGAAGCAAACACACTGAGCAATAAACATTATTGTCATGCAGAGTGAGTTTGAGTGTTTGTCAGCACTGTGGGACGACTCAATTTGTTCCAGCGCTTCAGAGGAATAAAACGTGTTTGGATACTGAAGTTTGTGAAGGTTTGTGTAACGGCTGGTTGAGTTTCTGTGTGTTCTGACAGACAGAAGGAATTAAACCTCAAAATGGGTTGAGACCAGTTAACCAACAACAGACTAACCAGCTAACGGTTCTGGGCTGAGGACGTTTTCATAACATTTCCTTTCTTAAAGCAACAAATGAATCAAAATTATTTCTAAAGCTTAAAATAACATTAAAAATGTCCAGTTTAAAGACACTGTATTGTAAGTAAAAAAAAAATTGTATGATGTTACTGTTTAATTCTGTAACATTTTTAATACGTGTCACTACTTATAATGTAACTGATATAGTTGATATATAATGGTAGAGAAATGTTTTTTGCTAACTTTGAGAGAACGTTAAGAGAACTGTTAGCTGGGTAGCCAGTTATATTTTAGATACGTTAGTGGCGGTGCTTAAATTAGCAGTAATTAGCACAGTTGAACATGTTTTGCTGTGTTTTGTGAGCAAATCGCAAGTATAGCCGAATGTGTCAAGTTTAAAATAGTCTGCAAGTGTTTTAACAGCAGTAAAGCTGCGTCTGTAATAAACACGTTTCATCAGGGTCTCTGTTTTACACGCATCCATTCTGCAGTTGGCATAACACTGCGATACCGCAGCCGTCCGTACTGTACAGTAGCTCACAAACTCACACGCTTGTGACACGATTGGTCGCCCACACGCCGTACCATCAGCCAGTCAAACTCATGTCCCTGTGAAAGAGATTTCATCTCTGGTGCTCCTTTACACCAGTGACACCAAACACACATCAATCTGCCACAATCTCCAACAGGCTGTTTATCTGCTCTGATGTTCCTCAGATAGCAGAGTATCAAACCTTCACAGCTAACAGGAAACGTTCTCAGAACATTGGCTAGCGTTCTCTAAAAGTTCTGATGAAGATAACAAAAACAAGCTTGCAGTGATGTTTATAAAATATAAAATGTTTAGGTATTTAATGTTTTAAAAATGTAACACAATTGAATGTTGAATAAACATTGTTTCTACAACCAAACAGCAACATTAACACTTTAACCAAAAAAACTGGTTGTTTCTAATAACTATTAAAATAAAATAACATTTTTCACATTTTTGTTACTTTAGGGCAACAAAGTTTCTACAGCTGTAAGTTTGAAAGGTTTCATTTGAGTTCATTACGTGACTCTCGCAGCAAATCAGTCATTGGTTTTCTACGCACCCAACCCATCGCATCAAACTGCGCTGGAGCGACGCACTTTTGCATGCATTCCATTTACGCTGATCTCCAGCGGCGCTGAGATGACATACAGCAACACACGATCTCTGGCCGGAAGCCACAGGGAAGATCAGACTTTGATTTTCCATTCCATTTGCTAGATTAGCTCTGCGGCGCTCAGAACGCCGCGTGTCTACATTCAGAGGTGATCCGCAGTGTGGATTGGCTATTATTCCGGCCATCTCACAAGCAGCTCAATGGCTCTCAAAGGAAACATTTTGAATACACTGCTTAAAAATTGCACAATATAACAACTTACCCCAAGCGTTTGGCAGGCTGCCTGCGTCAGTCTGTGGTCTGAAGGAATCTGATTCTGCGAGAGGCGACGTCTTCAGATCTGAGCCAAGATGTAAAGTAACTTATACAGATAAATTTCATTCTGTGATGGAGGCAGAACGAACAGAGTTAATGTGAGATGTGTGTACAGCTGACTGTACTTCTGTAATACAGAATAAACACTGGAGTGCTGAAAATAAACTCTTTATGTCATGATTTGTGCTGACCTGCAGATCAGAAACTAAAGCAGGAATCTGAGTAAATCACATACAGTTTGATCTTCTGTAGCGTTTAAACATCACAGCTGCTTCCTATCTTGTGATGAAACAGGTTTTTACACTTTAAATGAAAGGATTTTAAATGAAACTAAATGTTACGTCACATTTCATAATTCAGTTCTTTAAAAATGGAAAGAAGAAAAAAAGACTCATAACACGTTCTTCATGATTCCTTCATGTTTTATTATGACACAAATGCTTTTAATTCATTTTACAAACTGGTACCATAAAACATCTCACAGAAGCGCTTCTCAAAAGAAGTCCAAATCTAAGCAGATTTCACTCTGTTTTTACTCATTTTTACTTCATTCTGTTGCTTTACAGCCCATAAACATTTTATTGCTCTCAGTTGTTGGTGTTCTCAGTTTTCATTAAAGTTTCAGAGTTTATTTAGATGCTTTTACAGTCTGTGCAGACGTGTGTTTTATGTCACGTCCCATCGGAACGTCCGAGCAGCGGGAGACTTCGTTTAAAGTCTCAGTTTGCTCTCCATCTCAACGGCTCTTCTTTGACTTCTTATTTTTCTTGCTCTGAGCAGCGAGACCCTCCGTAACCTCATCTGCAGGAAACACGGACCCCCGCTTTCATGCTAATTAACAGGTTCCTGCTCTTTTCCAGCCAGACGTTGCGCTTCACGTGAGTGTGAGCTCAGGGCGAGACGTCCGTGTCGTCTCTTAACTTTTAATTAGCCACAAGATGTGCAACATGTTCTGCTGGATGTTGCATCATCTCGTGGTCCTGCAGGAAGGAAATCCACCCTGAAGATCAAGGGTGGGCCGGTTTCCCTCACCATGAGATTTGAAGCCACATCTCAAGCATCACTCGACACCCACAGCAATCTGTGAGATCCGCTGTCAGTCATCTGATGTAACAACGCTTTGTTTTCTCACTCATACTCTGAAAACTCCAGCAGGACTATTTTTAAACCCTGACTGGATCATGTCAGACCTGCATGGAGAACATTTTTATCGCAGAGAGTTTTGTGAGCTAACAAGTTTCGCTAGCTAACAATAAGCTAAACTGTCACACATTAAGTGTCATGTGATCAGGGTAACAGAGAGTAAGAGGGTTTTAAACACTGATCTGTCATGTACTAGAAATCATCACTGGTTTCTGACCACTTTTAAACCCAAGAAAGTTACAGATTGCAGCTTTAACTTTATAGGGCACATTGAAAACAATAACTGTTGAAATTTAGTTTAATGTTGCCAATATTGAAATTGCTGCCAAATACAAAACGTATTGCAATGGCAGTCTGTACAAAACAATACCAGTCTGTTTCTCAAAATGCAGTCCGGCTAGAACCAATGAACCTGCCAGAAAAACCTTTTACATCTGAATTCACATTTATGCATTTGGCAAACACTTTAATCCAGAGTGACTCATTCTGCATTTAGGCAATACATGTAAACAAGCTATAAATGTAAACGAACCACTTCAGACAGTTGGTACTGAAGTAAATTGTACTTTGCATGTCTGAAAATGGAGTCAGACAGTCAGGTGCGTTACAGCCATAAAAACATAATTTTGTCATCAAAAAAAAATCTCAGAATGATTTTAGAAATCTAAAGAAAGCAAAAGCAAGTTTCTGTTATTTAACCCATCATGCACTGAGTTAATGTGTAGATGCAGGTGTGTGTCGCGGGACGTCATGTCTGAGGTAAAATAGCACAACAGTCGTTCTCTAGAGTCAGTCAGGCCTCGGAACGCAGCCCTCATCACGTCTGAGACGTAAGACTGGGCTAAATGTCAAATCTCCTTGGTCAATGTGAAGGGAAGGAGATGATGAATAATTCATGAGGATAGTTTGGTGGAACAGTGCTGAGTCTGTTTAGCTGTCGCCTCGGTGGCTGAGAGGAACTCGGGAGAGGAAACCATCATAGCTGATTTGCCATCTGGATGTCGAATAAGACAGCCTGACGCGGCGCTGGAGGGCTTTACACGGGTCGCATTCTTCACATCACACTCCTCTTCACAAATGCCAGATTTAGAGGTGATTGTGTCACACTGGGGTGAAATTTGTACTACTTTGGTTCAGATGAGACATGAACTGTCACACATCGGAGACAGACCACCTAAACCACAGACTGTTCTCTTACAGTAACATTAGTAGAACGATTTTTAATATTACATATATAATCAAAACATTATCCTTTAGTAGTTAGTGGAACATTTTAAAAATGTTAACAAATGACGTTCTTTTAAACAAGCAGCAGTTTTAATACAACGTCTAAATATCTGGACAATTTGAATGTTTCTAGAGCTTTCACTGTAACTTTGTCACTGAAAACTTTAGAAAAATGTTCTTGAGACCTATAATTGTTAGCCAGGCCTGAGGTTTGTAAGAATTATATTAGTTTGACAGAATCACAAACAGGTCAAACAGACAGAACGGCTTAAACATGCCGACGGACTCTGATAACTTCTCTGATGTTTATCGCTGGAGTTCAGCAGGTCTCTAAACTTCTGCTGTTTCCTGCACATAAACACATTTGGTGTTGCACGGTGGTTTAAAGATTTGTAAAGTGTTACAAGCATAATGTTTTCCCAATTACACTTTTAAAACATTCTGGAAAACAGTGAGGAACATGCTGGTAAATAAATTATAGCGGCATATAAAAAACATCACAAATCAGACAAATGATTATCAATGCAGCAACCAAACGAACTAAAAATACTGAAATTTCCGCATTTTTTTCAAATTTCAGAAGGTTTCCCACTGAGAGTTTTTGTTTTATATCACTGTGTGAGATTAATAATGTAAAACAGTAAAAAGATTAAAGCATTATTAACTTTTTCTGTCTAAATTACAGAACAGTTACTCAGTAAATAAAGCTTGTTAACTTTAGCAGCTGCATATTTATACAGTTAAACTTCTCTCAACTGCTGAACTAATGGACATGAAGCTCAACGTCTGTGAACTTTAAAGTTTACAGCATTTGTGGTTTGATTATGACTTTATTACATTTGTTTTTCTGTTTTCTAGTTAAACATGAAACATTAAAGGTCCGGGATATGCCGGTCTACTCACTCGTTGTTTTCACAGTAATGTTCTTCATTTCTTCACCCTGAAAAAATCGATACCGTTGTGTAAAATGTGACTAAATTAATCATGTATTCATAAAAAATGGAGTAAGTCAATCAATACTAATTTCCATCTGACAAATGTATTTTCTCACCATTGATTTTGACAATGTTCTTATTATAAAACAGAATTAGGTGACAAACAATTTATACAGTTTGTTACAAAATTTAATAATTAAATTAAAAGTGGGGAGCAGGGATACATTACAGAACAACTGTACTTCTGAATGACAATATTACAGGGTTTTAGGGGCAGGTGACAAACACACACACACACACACACACTTACACACACACACACACACTTACACACACACACACACACACACACACACACACACACACACACACACACACACGGTGAACAATGACTCAGGTAAAGTGTGTAATTTCTCTGTCACTAGTGGTATCAAATGTAATAGTAAGAGTAATATTATTATAATGCAATATTGATAATGTAAATGCTGCTCTGATGTTGCTGATGTTGTCAATTTAAACAGGTAACCATAGAAAACACATAGTACTGTAGTTCCACACTTTTACCACTTATGCTAACCAATCAAACTCACCCATTTGGTTTCCCAAACCCCTCCTATCTTCCATTGGTCGACCTAAGAAGTAGCCCCACCCTAATGTCATACTATTGGTCAAGCAAGCTTTAACTCAATTACAGTCACTATGAATGGCTTTAAGTATCTGTTAAACTGGGATAAGTACATTTTAAAAAAGTTACATTTTAAAAAAGTGAAAAATTACACACTTCACACCTAAAATCATAAATGTTACCCATTTCTGCACAAACATTTGCTTACAATCCAGTGTTTAAAAATAACATTACATTAGCATGAAGTTCATAGGCCGTGTTTAAAGTCTGACAGCATCAATTCTTCACCGTTTTAAAGGTTTTGTAAAATCAGGCTTCAAATAAAACTGTACAGAAACGTTACAGAAATCCAGAGGAACCGTGTAACAAAACTCATTATTAGGCAGCAAAGATACAAGTTTAAACTCGGAGTCATTTTCATTATGAGTTATTCTGAGACACAAATTTCAGAGAATTTACATTAAATAACAAAGGATGGCCTTTGAATTTGCAGGTATATTAACAAAGACTCCGGTTCTGTCACATTTATAGTTCACTTAATACTGAAGTCCTCCATACAGTTTGATTTAATGGCGTTTCATCGAAGGCTGGATAACTTTCATTGGTTAGTTCTGATGCTCTTCAGTCGAGCACCGTGACCCTGTTCTGTTCGGCCCGGTTGGGGTCTGCACCCACTCGCTTCAGCAAGTCTGTCCAGGTGAATACGTACAAAGTTCAAATGAAGGAGAGAGTGTTTTAGTTAAAAATGAATGAGTGCAGCTGTGTCTCTCAGGAGACCCTGTGATGTTTGTTTCAGAGACTCTAGAACATTATCAAAGCATGAGTGTCATTATCAGAACATGTGATGTAAGATGCAGGTAGGCACAAATTCTCGCCTGTTGATTAATTCCCAGTCGCTCAAACTTTCCCTTTAGTGGATAGTGTCCATGTCTCCCATCCAGGCTCCAGGTATCGGTCTGGGACAGGTGTATTCATTCTGCAGGACACAATAAAAGATGAATGTCAGACAACAGCAGTAGGTTTTACTGATGCACTGAACAGCTCAAAACACAGATTCATGAGATCCGATTAAACACGGATACAGCCGCTGAAAGCCACATGCAACCGTATGTGAAATAAACGTCCATGCATGACTGTTACAGCTGCGCTTTGTCTTTGTTTGCTCACATGTATGATGTTTTACCTCCGCCAATGGTGAACTTTTAACAGAAGGAAGAAAAGGAAAGAAGGAAAGTTCATTCTGTTGGAAGACAAGAGCTCTGCAAGAGGAACTAGCCCAAAAAAAAGTTTCTTTTCCACTAAATCTCGATGCCTCAGCTCTTTTTGACACGTCAGTGAGAAGTTAGTGAGAGAGTCTCTCAAACAGGTCTGAAGAGACAAGAGTTCATGATTACAGAAACTTCAGTTTGGGTTAAATATTCACTTAAAAAGTTGGTGAAGCAGCAGTAATGCAGCAGTTGTGCTTTTGATTAGCAGCAGAGTCAGAAACGGAGAGGAACATTATTGTTGAGCTTTTAAGATTCAGGCTGAAGTTACTCTGCTCACGTGACTCGGCTGTCCTGAGCACTTTGTCTTAAATGGATTAAACAAACACCGAATACCGATCAGCTAAACACAAGGAGCACAAGCAGTTCAATGAGGTTCTTCAAAAAGGAGAAAAACAAAAGACAGCAGCTGTTTTCTCCAGCTCCACTTAAGAAAATCTTTCACAAGTTATTTCATGAATTGTAGACAAGCGGTTTCCATGTTTAAGAAGTTTGCTGTCAGGCAGAAATGTGTGTTTGTCATCATCTACTGCATCTACATCTGAATGCAGATTTAAACCAAAGCTTTTAAAGAGAAATAATAACGATTTGTGTGAATTATACAATTGCTAGTAAAATACAAGCTGCTTTAATAAAACTGAAGTGCTGTCAGAGATGACGGATCAATAAAAAACTTAAAAACGTTATGCATTTAATAAAATGAATACAATATAAAACGGCCACATAAAAGTTTAAATGATGCTTGATTTATTACTGCCAATTGATTGCTGTCTACTGCAACAGCCAATCACAACGCAGTTACGGCACAGCAAGTGTCTCAAACTTTCTGAAGGAGTTTCACAAAGTGACAAAAACACTGAATTCACACAGACCTGCGACAGTTAAATACTTCATCTGCACGGAGGTTAACAAATGTTTCAGAACCATCGGCGTCAGATTGTGTTAAAATGCCATAAATACGTCACTCATGCATAACTGCATAAACGTGTGCAGTTTGTGTGTGTTTGTGAGAGTGTGTGTGTGT
>JBAJNP010005932.1:0-27262 GCA_036877545.1 Yasuhikotakia modesta
TTGTAATTCAATCAAGTAAAGGAGGCAAATTAAATTACCAGAGCAGCTAAGAGATGCATGTGTGTGTGTGAGAGAGAGGGATTGTCATAACAACAACAAAACACATGAGAAATAATCAATCTTCATACAAGAAACAATGAACAGAGGAGTCGGGTCACAGAGAGCCATTATAAATGCAGGACAAAAGAATGTATAGAAAAATACATTAAAAGGCACCAGGCCTCTAAATGCTTAGATCGATAATAAATATTGTTGAGAAAATAACCAGAGAGTTGCTTGATTTTATGTTCCGAAGCTCTTACAACTTTCTCTGTGTAATTTCCCCTAATAGTTTACTCTGTAATATATTCAACATTGTACACAAGTTTGATTAATGCAGTTTAGTGAGATTTAAAAGACCTGCACTTAATAAATGGGTTTAGGGATCAGTGCCAGTCACCCTCTTCCCAGCATGCACTGGGGCATGAATAATTAACATCCTGTGGTTACATAGTTTGACCGCCAGTGTTACTTAGTTTAGTTGTCACGTTTGTGATTAGCCGTCTTGTGCTGTCAGTCCTTTTAATCCTGTCATGTTTTGTGTATCCGGTATTGAAGTATATGTGAGGTCTATGACTTAGAATGAGGAGGCAATGTTTTTGTAATGTTGTAAATAGTTTCAGGCAACAAACACCTCTCCCTCTGAAAACATGAGATAAAGTACAAATGTAAAAAATTGTAATAAATTTTAAGTTAAATAAAACACAGACAGAGGTCACACCCCCACCCCTCTATTTCACAAACAAAAGGTAGTCAATTGTTGGCTAAAGGCAGAGTAAATTAATCTCCAGGTTATTTTAATAAGCCCTCGCAAACTGAGGGCCCATGTGCCCCCTGTCAGTGTGTCTTCCTGCTGTCTGCCCTAACCGCCTCTGAAAACACAATCAGCCCTTCTGGAACTGAAAGCTTTAGGATAAAGACAGTGAAACTAATTTCTTTCACTGGCTCAGAGGAGGTGTGTGTGTGTGTGTGTGTGTGTGTGTGTCACTGTAGAATGTCTGCAGGTGCAAAGGGTACGACTGAGACTCTATTGAGGCTTGTCTTTATACAAGAATGAATATCAAGATGTGAATATGGATTTTTAATGAGGGTGAACATAGCAGATTTCTGTGGAATGAAATCTCTCTTTCTTACTTTCTTTCTTTCATGAGCTGATTGATCTTTATGCATATCAGTCTTTCATAACTTGCGATAAATGGATCTTTCTTGGAAAGTTTTGCATAGGAAATCAGCAAAGCTTGTTCTAACCGACCACATGCAAGAAACTGTTTTGTGCAACGCAGATGTGAAAAGATCGAAAGACCCTTTTAAAGTGGCAGATTTAAAAGAATTTCTTTGTGCGTACATTTGTGTAAATGTTTGATGACTTGATATTGATCTCTGAGCAGCTTAAACTATTAACATCTGACGGATTTTTGCACTGTTAAATTGTTTAAGGGGCACCAATGAGCCCATGAACTGTCCATGGTGCTGAAATGGCCATTGTGAGTCTTTCTATAGATATTGTAGGTTTTATAAGTGCAAATTAGTGCTACTGTTAAATTTCAAATAATTTCAGTGAATTCATATAGTAAACATTTTTTGAATCATGCTCCACTGAGATTATGGGTTTGGCTTGGTAGTGCATTAAAATGGCTATTGTTTCCTATAAGCATCGTTTACTTTAAAATTTCTATTTCAGCTGTTAATAAACCGTGAAAATCTACAAATGCAGCAGGTTATGTGAACATAATTCAATGCAGTACAGAAAAATCCACACGTTGTGGTGTGACTATTGCAAAACCTGGTGCAACAAATCCTGCTGGTCTTTGTTTTACCACATAATGTGAGAAATATCACCTTTGTCTCTTACTTTCTCTACCTTTTGTTTATTAAAATCAGGGCTGAGGTCCATTTAATTGTACCTTTAAATATAATAAATTTACATAAGGCTCTGTTTCATGAGAACCCCTTTCATAAATATGGTATAGTAGCAAAAATAAGCAAATAAATAAACATATGGGAAGATCACAGCTTCTATAAAGCAAAGCTGGAGGGCTAAATAAGGATGCTATTGTGAGCAGGTTAAGATTTGCATTAGAAATTCAGCTGATGAATATTTAGCAGAATATCATGTCTTTGATATTCTTCCCATTGCTGGGCTTGTATGTTTTAATTGGGAAGTTGTTTTGAATATTCATAAAGTGCCGCTTCTCTGTTGGTCAGAAGTGAATGTGATGGTATTCACAGTAATAAACCGAGTTCAGTACCATACTGAGGTATTTTAATACGCTGCATGTTTTAGATTCTCTTTGATTCAGGCCACAAAATTGTAATTTGGTTTAGGAATTGTATTCAACTCTCTATGAACCTGTTTAAGAATAATATCTTACACAAAAGCTGTACAGAAAGAAATGTTGCTGCTGTTAGCAGGACCTTCATTGAAATTCAAGAGGCAGTAAGAAAAAAATGTATATGTGCCCCATAATCTTTGTACCATACAGGGAAAACTCTCTTTCTCTCACTCATACATGCACATGAGGGCAGCAGGCTTACAGTACTGGCACTGATGGGCATTGATGGGTTTACAGCACTGGTGCTGATGGGCATTGATGGGTTTACAGTACTGGTGCTGATGGGCGCTGAGGTGGAGAGGTGAAGACCCAGCATGCCCAGCTCTGAGACCAAATCATTAATCCCAAACAAAATTGGCCACATTCTACATGTCTTTACACTTAACTCTCTCTCTCTACTCTATCTATAAATTCTATGTCTCTCTGTCTGTCTCTCTCTCTCATACACACAGTAAATCAACAAAACCATCTTTGTTAACATTATAACAACACTAGTAAACTGTTTTACTTTCAGTAGAGAGAGAGAGAGAGAGAGAGAGAAAGAAAGTGAATTTGTAGATGTGTGTATGTGCAACAGAGTGAGAGTAAAAGATGAAAAGAAACTGGTAATTGGACTGGGAGTTCAAGACAGCTTGACATATAGGAATTCACTTTGCATACTGCTAGCAGACACACACACACACTCACTCTCTCTCTATCACATGTTCATCTTTATGTCTCAGAGGTGATTCATGAGACCAGATCTTCCATTAGGTATGAATTATGATCGTGTCTATTTTTGTCGTTGCTAATCACTCACTCCAAACTCTAACAGACTTTAAACTGATGACTTTTATAGGACGAAAGACTTTTTAACACGTTTTCGAAATGATGTTATAGCGCTTGTCATGTCATTGACTTAAAGCCATCTATATATGTGTTCATTTAAAACCTATTTCAGTGATAAAGTTAATGAATTACTGAATATAAAATACTGTATTTGTAAAATTTGACTGTTTAAACCTTTTACTGTGAAGCATTTTACAGTTCAAGTAATACAGTTGCTCTGTTAATTAATATATAAATCCTTGGTTAGAAGTTTCACATTTACAAACATCATTATGTTTCCATGTTTCTCCTTTAAAAAGTCAATAAGACCCAGACTAATGAAACTGAGACCTGCACAAACACACCGTACTGAATGCAATACACATATAGCTATTGTGTGTTTATAGTGGGAGAGCAGAACAGAATTCTGGGATACATATGCTTAGGATTTAATTTGTCCATCTGCAATTAGATCGTTCAAGTCAACATTTGCCCCAATGAATTTACCTCATTTTTTGAGGCAAACACACACACAGTATTTGAGTCATTGAAACTGACAGGTGAGTAGTTGCATGTATGTATCGTGAAGTGTGTGTGTGTGAGAGATCTTGCGTTAGAAAGCTGGGTGGGGCGGTCTAAACATCTCCAGATGGGAACTTTGGGTCTGCTGCTGCGGTATGAGGGACGCTAATAAACGTCGCACAGGTGGCCGGTCCTTAGAAGCTCATACCTCTCACATTTAGCAGCTCAACCCTCAACATATGCGGCCAAGATACATGTGAACACACTCGGTTATTAAGTCTCCTTCCACCTCCGACAAGCAGCCATTTATAAACGCATTCATCATATTTATATTTCATATTTACATGAACTTTAAACCTCTTGCTTCCTAATTCACAAGCTACTTATGATTTAAAGTAAACAGTCAAGATAGTCAAGTGTAGTTTCTGTAGGACACCAATGTAAAGCTAACTACACTGTTTAAGGCAATGCTATGTCCTATATAACTAGCTAACTGTAGATAACTAGTCTCAGTATATAAACTCACCAGCTGTGCTGTTAATACTGTATTGTCACACTTTTAACTAGTTAGCATTGAAATCTCTTTTTAGTTTATTTTTGGGTAAGTAACTCCCAAATTTTGACAGGTACACAGATACTAGTTATTTTCCCAGTGGTGAAATTATTTATAAATGTATGTATTTGGCAAATGTGCTTGTCTAAAGGAACTTATATTCAAGATGCTTTTTTTGTTGTTACAGCATGTTTCTCTGGGAATAGAGCCCACAATGTATGTGTTGCAAGCACCACTGTCTGTCACTTGAGGTAAAAGAACATATGTCTGTATCTATAATACCTATAATAGACACACTGAGGCCTCTGAACAGACTCTGTTAAAAGATTCATCATCATTTATTCATTTCTCCCTGCAGTCCGCTCTTGATACACTAAATGTTATGTATCGTATGGCGCTTTCTCTCTCTCTCTCTCTCTTCCTCTCCCTCGTCCTATTTCTCCTGCGCTCTCCTCTGTCACCCCTTCCAATGCATATTTTATAACACAATTGTAATTTTGAATGAGGATTATAATGAATTATGAATAGTCAATGTGCGTGTAATGGCTCTGTGTTTTGTTTGTGTGTTGCCGTTTGTAGTCCCTCTTGCGGTGAGCACACACAGTTCCCTCAGAGAAACACAATGATAATCTGATTAATAGATTTGCCTGTTAATGTTGAGGACAGATTTGGATTTTAAATGGGTGTGTTTTGAGGCACCCAGAGGGCATTTTAGGGTCACGGTTTTGTGACAGAGCACATCTCTGACTGCCATAGTGGAGAAAACTCTGTTACATTGGGCCTGGAGTTTGAGCTAACATAAAGCTCAGTGTCAGTCAGATAAGGATGCCAAATGTATTTTGAAGTGATTTGAGAAATGACAAATGCGTAGATGAAAGGAAAATGCATAGAAGGGGTCAACACACACACACACACACACACACATACACACTTGAGGTGATGAGTGACCGAAACTCACAACACTTTTAGTTCCCTGTTTGAAGAACAAGTGTTTTCAGGATAAGCTTTGGAAGTGTGTTTGTTTTATAGTTTTTACTTAAAAAAACACTGAGAAAACTGGACTGAATTCATTTTTATTACCTTATAAACCTTTTACTTAAACTTAATGGCTAATGCCTAAACGCTTAAGAGGAAAATCTCTTGAATAAAAATATTGATTGCATTTTTAAATGGATTTTACACAGCAATACTGAAACCTGTGTATGTCAATACATCAGTTTAACTTGTCATAGCATATCTCAATATAGCACATTATTTTGTTACTGTTGTGACATTTTCTATTTCTTTTAGCCCACGGCGTCAGTGCTTTTCTATTACGGTGCTACAGGAATGTGCCTTAAAGGCTCAAAGAGGTCACAGCTACAAGACAATTACATTTTGAAAAGCCAGTTTGAGTCTATAAACCAGTTTCTCCTCAGCCAGTCTGTGATCGAACCCTCCATTGTGTCAATTATCAGAATAACACAGAAATGACCTTTGACCCTGTGTGGCACATTATTCTGTAACCTGCTGTTGTACCAAATGCAACCTTCCAGTTAACATTTGTTGACAAGACAGATGGGAAATAATTTGGAGACGGACAAAAGTGTCAGTTCATCTCGTAGTTTAATGGTGCGGAAAATGATACTGCCGTGCATGGAGAAGCTGAAACACTTTTGAAATGATAAATGTGCGTTGTTTGTTAGATGGATAATTAATTGAAATTAATCTTATTTACTTCCAGGGCTGTTTCGAAGTTTTGAGCGTGAGAGCGCTCGATCTGTATTCATTAGACGAAATCTGTTCGGTTACAGGACGCACAGGATTTTTGCCAAGACGATCGTCGATACTCAATTATACAGTATATAATAACCTGAATTTACAACAAAGGACAAATTAATAAAGGTCTGTAATGGCAGGTCTGTGAGTAAAAAAACAACAAACCTTTGTAAGTAATAAGTAAACACTGTCTGAGCTTGAATGCCTTATCACAGCAGACATTGTTGTTATTTGTTGAGCTCAGAAGATACTGAGGGCTGTGTAAACATGACTTCCTGATCGGAAGAGCCCTCACTCCAGCTAGGTGTTGAAGTGTCGCTTTGTGATTGGTTGCTTGTCTCTGTGGTCCTGTAGAAATATTTGTCCCCGGGAGGAGGGCTGGTTGTACATCATACTGCCTCTGCAGACCTATTCCCAAGACTAGACGCTATCAGGCCTCAGCTGTGTGAAAATGTGTGTGTGTATGTGTGTGTGGGGCATGTTTATCTGTGATATCAGGGAGTAAGCCAATGAAATTACTGCTGTCTCACTGTCCACCACCATTAAAGGAATCTATCAATCTGTGAAAGAGAGAGAGGGGCTGAAACAGGAACTAAAAGGGCTGAAAAATGAAAAGGGAAACCTTAAAAGAGAAATGCGATCTTTTCCCAGGAGGAATTCTTGTGTTTGTCAGGGTCACTACCAATCAAAAGGAAATGGGCAAAGGTTATTGCCATGGAGAGCACTTGAGTCAACCAATAAATAAACTGAAGGACTGAGTGTCACTGATTCACAAAGCATGATGGGATACCAACACACTGCCTGTCATACTGCCAAACCACCAGCTGCAGGAAAATATTACTTACTAGTTTTACTTGCTTAAATGAGCCAAAATTCATTCATGTTTGTTTAGCATTTATTCAGTAACAGTACAGAATAGCAATATTGGGACATTAAATTGGAATATTGCAGTTCACATGACTGACTCTCATGGGACTGCAGAATGAAATCTGATTGGCTCCACCTGAATGGATTTGGAGAGACTGTTAATGCTAACCGCTAATATATCATGTCAACACAGCTCTCCTGACAGATGCATACATGGGGTCTGACCTGCCTAATTAGGACCTATATCCCCCCAAAGGATGTCAATACAAAGGCATTTAAAATATGCATTGTTTTAACATATAGTCCTGATGTAAATAATACCCCAAACCTGTCTGAAGAGGTGGGACATTTGATTGGCTTTTTAAGGTTTTAGGCATTTGCAGTTCATCAGTCTGGGGGGGTCTGTAAAACGGGTCTTATTAAACCTGCCTGGGCTGGATTAAACTGTTTTTCCCCAGCAAGGATATACACTATGAGAGGGTCTAGCACAAACCCTCTCATCTCCACAAGCTTCCCACCCCTGAGGAAGACCATTCAATAGTACACACCACACAGCAGCCAATAGCAGAATGCTATAGAATATGTTAGCGTAACGCCTTTCCACCCCCGGTTTTCCTCATGTTTGAGATGAGAGAAGGCAGTAAAAGACTAATGATGCCTAATTGGTTCACAGTCGTCTCATTGCTAGTGAAAGTAGCTTTGGTTTCTGGGAATGTGGCAGCTGGTTTAATTTTCACCCTGTCCAATTGTGTGCTGGAGTGTGCGAGCGTGAAGCCGCGGGGGATCGTTGCATTTGTACGTGTTGATAAGAGGCGCTAGCGTTTCACTACAAACTCACGTTAGCCAATTCCAGCGCAAGAATGCATACAATACAACTCATGAGTGTTTTTTAACACTGAGAGGCTGCCTGCAGCCATTTCACGATTCTGTTTCAAACACAGTTTATTTTGCACTCTCGCCAAGCATTAGTGTGTCAGTTTGTGTGAGTGGATGGAACAATACAGTGGCAGCCGGGGTTTAGAAACAGATGGAAATGAAAATGGGAGTAAAGACAAAGTGGCTAAATTGGATCAGAAGAAAAAAAGGAGTGCATGATGGGATAGATGTCAGATTCAGTCCCGTGTGTTTAGAGGAAATAACCGGGGGTGAATTGTTATTACCTGGAGATACAAACATAATCCACTCGCACGTTTGACACTATTGGATGAACTCTTCTGGTTATCATTTGGAGATGTGTGATTGGTCAAGGTCATTTTAATGTGGCGTGTCAACTTTGCTGGAGGCAGGTTAGAGGGGTAACAAACAGCCAGATTCTGGGTGTCAATTGCATCATTTTGTAAAAACATTGGAGCTGTCAGGTTGATGTGAATGTAGAACACAAATTGAGATCAGATTTTTCAGTCAGAACTATAAAATGTTAAAAGAAAAACACAAACATGCCCCCTGGCCTGTACACTGAATAATAATAAGATGCATTAATACAGTTTTTGTTTATATACTTATAATAAAAATTGCAGAATATTGCAGAGAAAATGTGAATAACCGGTATAATGTACCTGACAATTTATTTGTTTGATGATAAATTAGGCTGATACCTATGATACATATTAAATCAAAAGCAACAGAATTAGAGCTTATTTTACCTTCTGTGTTACATATTTCAACAGCTTTCAAAATAAGGTGACTGGGTTGCAATTAGATATATATGACACACTTCTCACCCTTGCTTTTCCCGACTGTTTCCTCAGACACTAAATCTGTTCTTCACATTTTCAGAGCTCATTTTTGTACACCTGAAGATGAGAATAAATTGAAAACAGAGAGCGAGAGACAGAGGGCTTGAACGCATGTTTATGTGTCTGCAGCTATTGTGCTGTGAATTACAACTGAGGAGGCTACATATGAATGAAATGAGTGGAATACCAATGACCATGCAGAGAAGAGAGACAGAGAGAGAGTGGCAGCCGGAGTCTGAAAGGGAAATGTGTGGGAGTCACTGTGTGGCCACTGATAGAGAGAGAGAGAGAGATACTGGGCATGTGTAGCTTACAGGCTGACTGACGTCTGATGCTGTGAATACACACATTTGTATATAGAATTAGGTGATTTTGTCATTGTTCAGCTGTCTGTGTGCACATGTAATCGCATGTGTGTGTGCTTGTGTGTGTGCGCTTAAGGCTTGTATGAGTCTGTCCGCATGTTTAACGTATGTGTGTGTCAGGGGCTCAGGAGCCGTTTGACAGAAGATAAGATGGATGACTCTGCAGTGAGGGTTAAACCTCACTCCCAGAACACACACGCAAACACAAACAGACATACAAACTCATTAACATACTCATAGGTGGAGATGAAAGATTTATTGCTTCTCTCTTAGGTGAAAAACAGCTAATATGTTTATAGTGAAGAGAGTTAAATGAAATGAGGCATTCGTACGCATGCATGACTGTACATTGTAAGCCATCTGGAAACCATTCAAATTAGTTTTAAGCTTCATTTTTGTATTATTTTGATGCTAAAATCTGATTGGATGATGAGCGTTGCATTCTTTATAATCTGTAACGTTGCTTAGATTATTTGGTGAAAAATTGTGGAAATATTTGTGGACAGATTATTATTAATAAATTAAAGAATTTCACATTTTTTGAGAATAGAACAAATTCTCAAAAAATCCTCTAATTGCAATAAAAACATCTTGGGTACATTGGATGTGCATTGATTTGTATTATGTATTTATGTATGTATTATGGGGGGGGGGGGGCTGTTGGGGTCATGCGGTCAATATTAAAATGAAATGGAATGCCAACAGATATTATAGACTTCTTTGGTGTTTTTCATTCCCTTTTTTATTATTTTGATGATTTGAAGCTTAAATTAGCAGGAAGGCAGATGGGAGGAGAAATATATCACAGCAAATATTGGTGCTGGAACAGAAGGTTAGCGCTTCGGTAGCAAATCCATCATAACTAGCATTACTATCTGTTTATTCTAAAGGGTACAAGCAACGATCTGCGCAAATACAAATGTGATTTTATGTACATACAGTGTTTAGTGGAATAAGCATTTATGCATGTGTTAGTTTTTATATGTGGATTTGTGAGCTTGACGTAATGTAATTTACTCTGTGTGTGTGTGTGCTATCTTTTGCAATTGTTAATATGCTGTGTGAGTTTACATAGATGTGTGTAGATGTGTTTTCCGGCTGGTTGTCCGCAATGCGTAACTGAGTTTTTGAACTCCTTTTTTATGCTGGTAGTACATCTGTTGATTTGCTGAAAGATTACTGATTAACAAAAGTTATCTTACACTTGGCCCCTCACAGCCCAACACAAATTAAAGCTATTTCAAAGCATTTAAGAAATTATCATTTACTTAAAAAGCTTTAGCAGCCAATCTCCAGAGTTAATAGACTTAACAAGATAAATGGCCAATAGATTTGTATTTATTCAGTGTAAACAGAAATATTATAGTGTCAGTGGGGATGCCAGCATACAGGAAATTAAATGTGTGAAATGATACTGTAAATATTAATTTTCTTATCAGTATTTTTTTCTTATACTGTGTAAACATAAAACTGCAAGTTTAATGAAATAAACTAATACAATCATTTAACTAATTGAAAAATCCACTTAACATGCACTGGATGCCATTATAAGACTTGTTTTATTGAATTAAGTTTGTTTCTCTTTCTTCATTGGCAATTATTTTATGTTCTTCTTAAGCATAAATCCTAATAAACCCTTAAGTGAGTTTGTTCCTAAAACAAAAACATCTATTTGTCAGCAAGGCAAGAAAAATAAACCTAACTGCCTATATATTCACAGTCTCATTATCTTACACAGTTTTGCTTCTGAAGTAAATGGATCTTGTTTAAGGATTGCTGAGACGTTTGTGCTGAAAACAAGCAAACTGATTAGGAAAAGATGCACAGGATGTGTAAGATTAGGTGTCTGTCTGTATCTCCAGTCCTTTCTGAAGGCAGAGCTTAGAGCAGTGCTGCTGTATTGATCTGACTGGACTCCCCAATGACCCGCAATGTTTACACTGGACTTGAATGACTAATGCAGTGAAACTCCCATCCAGCAGCAGGACTGGGGACTGAGCAGAAGAGATTGTGTGTGTGTCTCTCTCTCTCTCTCTCTCTCTCTCTTTCATTAACTCTGTATACGTAAATTGTGTTGTTTATTTTGTCGCAGGAAGTACAATACCAATGCTTTGGTCGAGTGCACAGATAGTTCTGAGTTATATTTGTTGTGCTGTTTCTGATAAAGCCATTACCCACAGCCATGCTTAGACTGGAGAGCTTCAGTTAAACAGATCAAATAGATTTAATCAATCTGCCACACAAAACGCGAGACCTGTTTGTCAGTCAAGTGTCTAATACATTCACATGTACTGTAATTATGCAAAATTATCCTTCAATTGTTGCTGTGGGATTCTAAATTAAGCAGGATGTTGATGGTGGTCAAATCCTATTGGCTGGTTCCAAATCCTCGTTGTCTAATAAGAGAAATTAATATGTTAATTATAATTAAAACATCTGAAGCTGTTTGCTTAAATAAAATATTTAGGATAAGATTATATTCCAGTTAAGTGTTTCCAGACCTGTAGTGTATATTTACCTGCAAGATCCTTTAAACCTCAGTATAATTTCTTCTTTTTATTCCCCTATCAAAGCATTAAGCAGTCAAACTGTGTTTTCCAGCCTTTTGAAAGTAGCTGCACTTTCCTCAGCGAAGGCCTTTCTAACCCCCAGTCCTGACCTGTGAGTAATTGTTACATTTTTATTGAAAGGAGAAATCGACCTGCCCTCTTGATCTCACAAACAAAGGTGTTGTGAGGCAGGAGGATGGCTGGAACTCTAAGACCTTGTGCTTTGATTGTGCCAATGATATTATTATTTTGCACCCAACCTGCATTAACATTAACAGAGCTGACGGGAATTTAAAAGTGATTTCCCCTGAAAAAGGCACATTTACAAAGTGTAAAAAATGACAAGAATCCCAAATGGGAGATTTGGCATGAATATTTTATTGTGTATGAAATCAGTGAATCTATAATGTAAATTTATGTTTGACAGCTTAAATTGTATTACTAGCTTTCTTTTAATAAACCCAACAGTTGGCTAGCCAAGTTTTTCTCCTGAACAGGGCCTGTCAACAAACTACTGCGCCATTTCATTTACATTGATGTAAATTACATTTTTATCAGTATGTGCGTTTCGCAGGAATCGAACCCGCTACCTTTGCGCAGCTAACACAATGCTCCACCGGTTGAGCTATAGGAACTCTGATTACTTTTAATTTGTAGGAGTTAACTTAGGTCAAGTCAAGGAAACAGGAAACAGTGTTTTGGCTAACGAAAACTGATTTTATAATGGGAGATTCATGCTGGGAATAGAGGGATGGGAAGAAGGAGAATGAGGTCAGAGGGAGGCCTGGAAGAGGTCAAATGCTCAGGTGACCAGCGGGAACAGGGATGAACATTGATTCCTCACATAGCATTTGGCTATTTGTAGCCTCTCACCTGATTTAACCTGATCTAACCTGATTCTGCTGTTCTCTGACCTATGTATAGTTTCTGTAAATGTTTGTCCAATATTTGTTTAAGTAAACCCAATTAAAACCATGTAAAATCTCTCAACACACATACAGAAATCGTAACAACAATTCTACCGTCCCAATGACACCCAATTCATCTCTGTCTCGTCTCTAAGCCTGACACAGATCATGACACATTAATACACACACATAAGCTGTATAATTGTTTTCATCATCTTTACCTGTTTGTGAGGATCACTGAGTTAAGTGTGTGTGTGTGTGTGTGTGTGTGTGTGTGTAAGCAGGCATGTATACGATTCTTTAAGATACTCCATTCAGTGTGTTCCTGGCTCAGGGAATTAAATGTCACTCAGACAGATTGATGTGTAGTGAGATAGCGGCTTGTGAAGGAGCAGCAAAGGCTGCTGGGATAGAGCCTCATCTCTCATTGGATCTGAACTCAGGATACAGTCCGTGCATCTACACACACAAATATTTATGCTTGAATCTAAGTGTTATGTGAACTCACTCAACCCTTTGCAGTTACAGATGTTGTTTATGCTCTTATATAACATGCTGTATATGTGTGTGTGTGTTGCATATATGTATGTACATGTATGCATGCATATATATGCACATATACAGTCATTATATAACATGCTGTACACACACACATATATAGCATGTTATACACACACACACACACACACACACACACACACACACACACACACACACACACACACAGCATATACACTGACACTAAATACTGACTATATATATATATATTGGCACTCAATAACAGGGGAAATCTGTAGGCATGACATGGTGTGTGTGTAATGTGTGGTGGGCTGGGACAGATTTAAACAGTCTCATGGTGTGTTTCAGGGGTTTTGTCATGGTTTGTCAGAGTGTTACCTTGACAACTAGCGGGGACTCTTTCCAGACATATCACCCTAATGAAAAAGTTAGGATTTCATTGCTCAAGAGACTCTCTTGTCCAATCAGAGATCAGTACTTCTGTGTTCTGAATTCTGGGATTTATTTAGCGGCTGAGTTTGTGTGTGTCTTGCCCCAGGATATATATATCATATCTACTGCAGGTCATGACAAAAAGCTATTATTTATTTCATCATGAGACCCTCACAGACATTTTACCTGTCATTTGCAAGAGAACGTCTCTTAGCAGTCAACAGCGGGAAATAAATCACCTGCTGGTATAACTCAGCTGCAGGAGGCCAGAAGATGAGGAGATCTTGCAGTTATCATGCATGGATCTTCTGCGGTTAACTGCAGTCATTACTGCATGGTGATATTTTTGAAATGTTTCATCGCCGTAGCGAATTTAATGACACAATCTGCACAGATTGCATGTGTTGAATGTCACTTGCTTTTGATCTCTCTCTCTCTCTCTCTCTCTCTCATGAATTGCTTTGTGTGGAATCAGTCAGAACAGGTTAGTTTAAAGCATTTTCTCATTCTCCAGTCTGCTTGGAAGGTTTCTCATTACATGCAGGAACATGGATGTGGAGGTTCTGACAGGAGCATCAGTGAGGTCCGAGACTGAGGGTGGATGATGTGGTCTGATTCAGTCTGAGTTCCAGTTCATTACAGAGGCGTTCAGTTGGGTTCAGAGCTTTGGTCTCCCAAACCATTTTATCCACAATAAAAAGGTCAAATTTTGAGCAGAGGATGGGAAAAGGACCACAAACCTTCAGTTTCTCCAAAGCAGGAAGCACAAAGTTATCTTTGGTTTGCCATAGTGTTGAGATCTTTCCTCAATATTATCATTAGAACTAAGAATACCTTTATGTTCACATAACTGTTATCATGTGCCACACCTCCTATCTCAGCTACTGGCAGTTTCTCCACATCTTAACTTTCTTATAAATAGAATATTTAAAGGCTGTTATAACAAGCCTTACTCACGTTTTGTATTTACACTGATAACGAATTTCAAGGACACAGGCAGCGAGTTGGTCTGAAACCAATACCACACCAGACACACGTGGCTCAGAACACTGGGCTGATAACACACTCTGTGATACTTTCACACCCAGGATAATCCATTATTAATTGGATCAGGAACATTTTTAACCTGTAACCTTGAGGCAGAAGGACTTGTAGTGGCCATGTTGTTCTGTTATGGGTACAAAGGCTTAAGACTCTTGGCTGAGTTTAGCAGAATAATTTAGACTATATTTGATTATTTTTCTCTCTCCAACAGCTAATGCTCTTATAAATTGTGAGTTGAATGTTAAATAGTTAAAGAGATGATGGAAGGATTGTGGTTTAAAAGTTCAACACACATTTTTCATCCACTTTTCCACTGAAAGTTAGTTATTTCTAAACAAGCACTAATACTAGGGCTGGTATGATCAAGATTTTAAACCAACAACTAGTCTAGCTAGTGTTAAATGTAGTGTTAAGTGTGCAATGAGATGCAGTCACACTAGCTCTATTGGTACATCATGGTGCTAGTAACACCAAGGTCATGGGTTTGATCCACCAGTGATAAATATCTATGGTGAACTGACTTCGGATGACTTGTCTTTTAAAGTTTAAACAAGCATCATTGGGAAAATTCTTCTGTAACACCAAAATAGTTTATTTTCCTGCTACATACTAAATATTCATCTTCATGTTCAGATTTTCTTATCCTTGGGATTTTTATTTCAGTAAATGGAAGTTCAGAGAATCACAGACACATTTAAACATAATAGTACTGGGTGTGTATTAATGTCCAGTTTAAAAACCAAATCAGTGCAAGAAAATCCATGATCACTCACTGTGGAAACTCTCATGAAAATGTCAAAAGTGTGACACTAGCCAAATGAATCAATTGGCGTGGCTTCATTAATTTAGCTGTGTACCAAATAACACACTGAATACTGTGCATGTAGACAACATTCTGTTTTCATCTCAGCCTGTAGTGAGTTTGCACACTGCTAAATGTGTCTGTTAATTCTAGCACATTGAGTTTGTGTTGGTTAACACATTTTCTCACAATTTTAAATGTTCAGTGATTTCAGATCTGTCATCAAAGGTCATTTGAAGTCACTCTGACCCTTAAACATCTTCCTGTTTCTGTGCATTAGAGACTCTGGAGAAATTCCACACAGAAATCTTGAGTCCCACCTCAGCTGAGGGGCCGTACATTCATCAACATCTCCCAAGGTGTCTCTCGTTCCTGACACACGTTCTAACATTTGCATCTCAACATGTTATGCATATACATTTTTCTCATACAGGAACACAGCACACAATCTTTGATAACACTCAGATGCATAATTTATTACAAAGGGTGATGCAGAGATGCAAAAGGCAACATTGTCATATTACAGTAATGTCGTGTAATTTACATATGTATGAAGTGTAAATAGATTTTGCAGTGATATGATTACTTATGGGCTTACAATATAAAGCATTCATCACAAACCAGTAGCTGCTGTCTCTCTCTCTCTCCTGCTGTTCTGTGGTTTAATGAAATATACACAGTAACATCAGAAGAAGCAGAAGCAGCGAGTGATAAGACTAGGATAAGCAGAGAAGATCTGAGATGATTAGACCTCTCAGTGGAGTGATGCATTATGGGATACGTGCATCTGTGCGAGTGGGACAATAAGTACCAGCTATACCTGACACAAATTCTTTTGTGGGGACATTTGGAATGTCTTTCTTTACATAAAGTAAACAGTTTTTGATAAATAGAAACTGTATGTCGATGGTATGTCTGAATTTAGGTAGCAAATTAAACAGGTGTGTTATTTTTAGTGATACCTGTGAAAGCTGTCATCTAACAATAAGTCTTAATAAGTCCAATAGTAAAGGATTAGCATCAGCAAAGCAACTTCCATTGAGATACAATAACAGATAGATTTATCCAGGTATTACATTCCTTCTTGTTTGTAGTCATAAGGATGCTGTTATAAATGCAGCCTTTCCTAATTCTCAGCAGTCCTGTCAGTGGTTGAGGAATTTTTTAAACAGCCAGTGTCTTTCCCAGTGCAGAGTCTCTGCTAATGAGATATAGATTAAAATGCAAACTAATTAAAAGACCCATTAAAAGTTTAGGACGATGCTGCCCCTGCTATGGATAAAGCAGGAATGTGTGTAAGAAGAGAGAGAGAGAGAGAGAGAGAGGCCAATAAACAGTCACAGGTTTCATAATCGTTTTTCTTACAAAAAAAAGAGACTTAATATAATAAATGTGCCACAAAAACGCAAATGTAATTAGCTCAACATCTTAACATGTAACGTTTGGTTTGGTAAATAAAAAATAGGAATGATCATTACTTCATTTTAATATATTAAAAACATTTGATATTTTTTGCTGTGGGTCTTATAATAGCTTTTCCAACACATATTTGAACACAGAAGCTAAGCTAAGCTTAGCTAAGCAAGCTAAGCTTTCAACCCCCACTTTTTCCTCTAATACGTACCTTACACACATGCATAACTACCCCCCACACAAATTATTACTGAATCCCAGAAGGTCTGGTTCACATGTAATATCAAATTGATTCTCCACACCCATTTCACGCTGGAATTTTTGCAGTATAGATTTGAATATGCAAATGAGGCAGCATGCATGATTAACAAGGCGTTTCATAATGCAGATGGACCCTCAGGAGCGAGAGGAAAGTGCTCTCTGTTACAAGTTCCCTGAATGCAGTTGAGCTGATTTCTGTGATAATAGAAGAACCAAATCGTCTTCATTGTCTTTAAGATGGTGTCTGAAAGTCATTGTTTATGTCAGCGCTGCTAACGCAAACAATGGATTCAATTATGCTGGTAAATATTAACTTTCAACAATATGAAACATTTCTCGTCTCATAATAATTGGCTTGTTTGTCTCTGTATGTGTTACACAGGAGGGGCACGAGGAAAATTATGGCCAATGGTAACATTGAGACAGGAAGTAGATTCAAATTATTTTCTATTGAAACCTAGGGCAGCCCTCAGAGATGAGGGCATCTGGGAAGACAAGAAGTGACAAACATTGTTGCCTTTAAACCATCATATCCTGTCAGTAAAGGCTTTATTCCTCAGCTTTCACAGTTTCTGACTCTCTTCCTAAGCCAAACAAACCTTGAACTGAACTCTAACTCTCTCGTTCTCCATCTGAACGGGTCCACAATCAATGCTTCCACTTTCCTTGAAGCCCAATTAAGGCCACAGTGGATCAATCCATATTTTCCCTCATTTTAGTGAAAATCAGTGGGCCGCTATAGATCTATGGCCCCAGAGCTGGAGAAGAGAGATGGATTTGTGTTTTTAACTGCACTCCCGCTCTAATTGATCTGTGGGATGAAATGATTGGACCACATTTAATGTGTTCTTCTCTCCTGCCATTGCAGCTGTTTTAGAAACAGATGATACAGTATCTCTGGGGGTCTCCAACTCTGCTTTATACTGGTGGAGAGATTTGGCAACTATATGGTTTTCTGTGAGCTGTTGGAGAATTTACTGTAATTCTCCAATCCATATGTTGACACGCATTTATATTTTGAGGTTTGGACCTTTAAATCTTAGTTCATTTAATGCTTTAACCTACGAAATAATGAATGAATTTAACTGAATTTAAAAATCATCAGTACAAAATGCTTTGAAATACCCAGAAGCCTTTGCACCCGTATCATTTCATTATTTATGCTTGATCAAAGAACAAGAACTGATGGGGAATTTAAATTGTTGTTAATAAGTGGTGATAGATGTTTAAGCACTTAGTATTTTTGAATTTGTTTGCCTGTAAATCAAGTTACAGTGTGAATTTCTGTGGAGAATCAAGTTTATTGAATGATTTACACATCATGAGGGCTTGTTTTATAATGTCATTCAAAGATCATCAAAGTAAGTTAATCTAGCATTTTAAGTATCATTTAAGTATGAGCACTAAGTGAACTTAAATATTTAAGTGTTAAGATTTGCTAACTACACATTCATACACTGATTTACTTGCAAGTAAATTTTAAGGCAATCAGCTCCCACTAAGTTCAAGAGTGTGTTTTATTTAATAGTATGTGTTCAGATTCTGATTCTGAAAAGTTCACACAGTCACTGACCCTGTTGTTGCGATCACATCCCTGCTGGTTCATGTCTGTCAGTCATCTGTGTAGCTACATCTGCCATGTGCGCTAACTATTGTTTACATTCTCTCATTTCATGTTTGTTTATGTTTTTTTGCATCAGAAAGAATCGTTGCAGAGATGGGGCACTGCATTAATTGTATGCAAATATATGAAAATTGCTGTGACTCACGACACAGTTTTAATAGTCCTATGCAAATAACGTTTGCTAAACATGAATCTTGGAACGGCTAGTGCTCAAATCTCGTTCCCGCCCTCACAAACCTTTTTCACAACCCCCTCCAACACACACACACAAAACTCCCCATCAAAAATGCTCCCACACCCCACAGTTTTGGTTAGAAACTGTATGTTTCAGGTGAATGTCGAGAAAACGTGAAAGTTCTCTTTACGCTCATTTTTTATTTAATTACATGCAAAAATGGGACATACAGAGATTTGAAGGAGAAATTCGGCACAGTCTGAGGGTGGCATCAAAATGTTTCCTTCTATCCTTTAGACACAGGAGGATGGCTTCTGCCTCTTTGCATGTTTCTAGTGTTGCTGCTATATGGACAAAAACAATGTGTACAGAAATCAAAATGAGAGTTTATTTAAAGGGCAGGGCACACATGGTAGTATGTTTTATGTCCAAACACTATTATTGGTGGTAATATAGACCAGATCATTTTCAAAGTTGCGGGAGGATTTGGAAATTGTAACAGCAGGTGAAAATGTCTTGATCTTTGGAATTGAGTAACAATTAGGGCAAAGATTACCGTACAGTCGGCTTAACTAATGTTGTTGTGATGGGAATATGACAGAAAACTGGAGATCTGATCCAGTTTTTTTTAGATCTACACTGTGGTTAAATCTCGTTTAGTTAGCAGGTTGCTAAAATTGGCGCTTAGAATGTCAACATGACGTTTCTGCTCATTTCGTGTTTGCAGGTGACAAAACCAAAATCTCAAAAAAGAGTTTCCCTCTCTCTCCTGGACCCACGGTTCTCTCTCTGACTCCCCAGGTTGTCTGTTCTCTCCTCTCGAGTATTTTGCTGTGAGACAGCTTGCAGAACTAAAGGAGCAGAGCTGATTTGAGATGAAACAGAGATTTGTTCGCTCGTCTCAGGCAGGTCATTTCTGCAGGGGTTATGAGACACTGTGACACAGTGTGTGCCACAGTAATGGGTATTTGTGTGTGCGTGTGACAGGCAGCTTGGAGTTTAATAGTGACACTCGCTCTAAAACAGAGAACATGCCTGGAGCAAACCCCGCAGCTACACGCCGTGGTTTCACCACGTGTGCACACATGCTTTCTGTTCTCATGTAGACATGCGAACTGTAAATGCGTTGAGGCAGCTCGACACACTCACGCTCTCTCTGCTATTGTTTTGTAACTGATCGGGAGTGGCAAGATACAAGAGTATGAAGGAGAGAAATTTCACGTGATACCAGCTCCAAAGAGTGTGTGTCTTTGTGTGTGTGAATAATTGATGTTATGAGAGTTGTGTTGTGTTGCTGTGGAGTCTCTGTCACTCAGCGCTGTCAACAGCTCCGAATCAGAACAGACGCAACTCGACAACTTCCTCCAGAGTGTCTCTTTCTGCCTCGCCGTACACACATGAGAGAGAGAAAGAGAGAGAGATACTAGAGCAGCAGTAACAGAGAGACTCTATCAGACATTAAAATCACTGCCTTCTCTCCTCTGTCTGTTTGATTATGTGCATCGCTAAGTTTATTTGCCAGTCTGTGCCTCAGGAGTTCACACACTTCCTCTTTCAGCAGAACATCACTTGTGTGTGAGAGAGAGAGAGAGAGTGTATGTACTTGTGCATATTGAGGTATGTTAGTGTTTTGTCTTTTTACTGTATTGTGTGTCTCTTAAAAAAATAAAGACTTTTAAAGTCTTTCTGCTGCATCAAGTAACTGGATAGTTTACTTTGTAGTTAACTAAAATCTCGGCATGGCTTTTTAAAATAATAACATAGCGATAAAGTAAAAAAGTATCAATATTTAACTACTTTATTTGTACTTTTTGGCTGCAAAAGGTGTTTGAGAAAACTTAGCTGACCTATACTGTATCAAAGCAAAAACATTGAATATTGCCCAAAGACTGAGAAATATGAATATATAATTTATTCACCTACATAAATAAATTGTAAAAATAAGGCTTTTAAATTTTAAAATGTTTTTTAAAGGCTCATAAATAAGGCTTTGACCCCCCCGACCACGACCAGCCTCATGTTTTATTCATGAGGCTTTCCACTGACAATGCAGTTGTCCGATGCACAATACACCATGAGGCTGACATTGATATAAGAAAGGGTGATTTAAAACAGCCTCAGTTGGACGCCGGGAGAGTGTGTTTGCGATTGATTGATACATTAAGCTTTGAATGACTCTGCAAGATCAGCTTTTTCTTAGAAATTCTCACCTCATGAATTCTGCTTTCCCTTCACATGAAAAAATCACTTAATGGTCTGATGTCAAACTGAGAGGTCTTCAAAAACATGCGAGTGACTGAAACCATGATAGGGCTGGTCTCAACAAAAAACGAGGAGTGTGTGTGCGTGATCGAAACGTCCAATGCATTGATTCATCCATTCTTTGGTGTCTCTGGTGCTCACACGAGTCCGATAGAATTGATCGAGGGAATGGGACAAAAAAGCAGAAAAATCATTTTTCGCAGGCTTGCTTACACCAACTGCCTATTCTGAGCTGATTTCTATTCTGCCGGCACAAACTCTCCAAGAATGTTATTGTGTTTCTGTCAGTGGAGCTTCAGACTGATGGGGCGGCCTTGCCTGCTCAAAAAACCAACACAATTTTATATCTGGAGTGGGAATCTTCTCTCGTTGCTAAAACTACTCGCCCCCCTCGCACCCGCTTGTGTGATACTCCTGCTTAGACCCAGAAATCAAACCAAATTTCAATCAATCGAAACAAACCACACTGGCTTATTTAAACAGTGTGACGGGACTACAGGGGATTGTTTGTGCTAACTGGGGCTGAGGAAAGAGATGTTTGTGCAGAATGGCATACGATGATAGAGTTGAGGTTGTAGCGTTAGCGTGTACGCTTCCGATGATGTGAGATGCGGTGATCATGTGGAGTATGCAGGTTTGAGTCTGGCTTGTGTCATGTTTACAAAATCGGTCTAGAAGATGTTTTTGTACATCTAATGGTGTTGTGCACTATAAAAGATAGTATAAGAGGTATAATCAAGCAGATACAATTAACCACAGGTTTGTATTTTGACTCGGGTGCGGTTGTACTCACACACAGAAGAATTGCAGCTTGCTCACCTCCCGTCTCAGTTGCTATGTTACAGCTGACAAGCACAACGTCACCTCTGAGGATTCTGAATGAATTGGCAGTTAATCTGTCTGAAGTCTGTAGCTCAGTTCTACAGTGAACCTCAATAAGCCTGATGGATCACCTCTGGGTTTCCCTCTGTCCAAATGCATCCTAGAAAGTGTGTGTGTGTGTGTGTGTGCGCTCAGACTAATGTAAGCAAAGCCTCCTAAGCAAATGTCCTCATTTGTAAGAGTAAATACAATTCTTTTTAAAATTGTAAAAAGCGTTTTTTTAGCTAGTGTGTTTTGCTAACGTTTGTTTGACCATGTGTGTCTGTCTGTGTGATTGTGTGTGTCTGTGTATGTGAGTGTGTGTGTGAGTGTGTGTATGTGAGCGTGTGTGTGTGTGTGTATGTGAGCTTGTGTGTGTGTGTGTGTGTGTGAGTGTTTGCTGCCAGGCTTAATCAAAAATGGGTGTCAATAATATTGGCAGTGACGTGAAAGACACACAGAAATTATGTTCTCCAATCAATACCAACAATCTGAGATTATTGATAATTACCCTCATTAAAAGAGACATTTTTTTAAAACGGAGTTTTAAAATGTAGTAAATAAAATGTAGTAAATAAAATGTTGTAATACAAGAAACAACTGTAAGGCTACATCTGCAGTATTATTTTAATACTTTTTAGAAAGTCAACTTCCAAATGTCTTTCTCATATCTGTGCAGATTAAACTGGGCTAAAAGATGGTATTTTATCTTTGACAGGTTTACACACTCTGATTTTAAAGTAACAGTGAAGTTTCCAGCATTATAGTTTCACAAAAGATTTCATCTTAAATAATAAACGATTGATTAACTTCACCACACAAAATGGATTTTTAAGATGCAGCTAAACTCACACGCGCATCGGAAAACCTGCACCACTTACTGTATCTGCTTCACAGCTCCCAGACAGGAAAAGGAAATCAATGCTGGAAGAGCGAATCACTGAGCTTGATCCGTCTCTCTCTCCCAACGAACAGCAGGACATAATGGAAAGTGACAGAAGTTAAGCGTCTCCAAAATCCAACACGCATTTCCTGACACAAAGCGTTGCTCAAATAGTTGTGAGCATTTGTGAAGCATATGTCTGTCTCCGGGCCAGAGCACAGGGAGGGAAAGAGAGGTAGAGAGATTATGCGAGAAAGAGATGAAGAGAGAGAGAGAGTCCAGTCACCCGATTGCTTTTGGCATGTTGTTGTATGAAAACTTCTCCCTTGAGTCTTCAGTAACCTCCACTCAGCCTCACGCCAGCCAGGAGAGGAGAGAGAGAGAGAGAAGTAACACGAGGAAATGGCATCTACAGCTAAAGTGTCGCTAAATCAGAGCATCGCAAAGAGTCGCCATGAAGACACGGGCGACTGTGAGGCACGGATGTTTCTGAAGATGTCAACTAGAAAGACACGGATAAGAAAACCTGTTTTACAGATTCTGAGGGTTTTCTTGAGTGACTTTTTGAGAGCTGCTGTGCTGGTTTTGGTCGTTTTGAAATGTCTGGGAGTCTTTGTTATGGCAGTGTGTTCGTGTGAGTGTGTGCAGGTGTGAACTGTGTATCTCTGTCTGTTTCTTACTGTCCTGTCCTAAAAAATCCTCTATAGTGAGACTGACAGCCTGAGATTCCAGCTAATACTTTTTTAGGGTGAGTTTTGGAATAGCAGTTTCTGTAAACCTCAACTGTCAGAATTTGATTGGATAGTGACAAGTGGGCTGTGATATTATTGGTTTATATTATTTTTTTCAGCACATACTTGGTTACTTCAGAAGAAGGTAAAAGTTGTTTACGTGACTGTAAGTGATATTAGTTTTTCATTAGAATAACACTGATAAATTGTATGTGGTACGAGAACAGACATTTTTGACAAAAGTAAATGGTACATTTTGATTTTGTGCTGGCTTCAAAAGTCTTGCCCAGAAAACAATATACAGAAATGAAAAAATAACAGATACATTGTAACTGTTTCATCAAACATTGACTTTGAATCACCGCCAGTATTGGCAAACACTGAAGACTGCTTCTCTCCGAGGCTGCCTGCTTGCTTATACTGAATATATGAATCTCACGTATTTGAGAGGACTCAAATAATTTAATTCTCTGATGTGTTTTTAGGAAATTACTGCTGTAAGCTTCATGGTTTATTTGAAATGTCAGTCCCAGAATGAGAAAAGCGTGTTTTTAAGCACCACAGACTACAGACCAGGGCGATCGTGTCTCAGTATTTACCGGCGTACATGACAGCCAATGTATCTCCATTTATCTCTGTCCAGAATGTGCCAGGCTCAGTAATGGGCATTGTGGGTGTTTAGCACACTTACACAAATAAAAAATAGATTTTTATGTACCAAAATGGACGCTTGGCGTAAAAACACACAGTTTTAAATGGTGATGGATGCTCTGCCTAGACGCCAGTGTGAACTTGTTAGGATTCTGTTGTTTGTGGGGTTTTTCCACAGTTTTTTATAGTGCCTAAGCTGTATATTCTATCCCCTAACCCTCATCCTGAACATATCTCTCACAGAAACCTTTCGGGGTTTTTACATTTTCAAAACAAAATTAGTTTCATAATCAGTTTTATTCGTAAGGACTGATGTGTTGGCTGTCATAAACTTGTCCTAGTCAGAAACAGACATAAGATTTTTTTACATTTTTTACATTACATTTTTTATAACTTTTCCAACGTGTTAATTTGTTTAAATCATTTACATACTTATCACAAGGTCTTGTAGGAGGAACAGGGCAGCTGCAGTGACAATGACAATTACAAATCTGAGACATTGTTTTATCCAATATAGCAAACTTTTCTACATAATTTGCACCTTTTGACTTTAAATAATTCTTTTTTTTTTTACCTTGGTGCTTGGCATTGGAAACAGGGCATGACTTCATAATTTTAATCAAATACTTTTATAATAAAGTAAAATGAATTAGCAAGTTGAACTGAAGTTCTTTCTTTTCTTGCCGTTTTCTCTCTTTCCTGTAAGCACCATGAAAGGATTACAGTATGCCAAACTTTATATAGTTCCTTCTGTAGTTCTTAGAAGAAACAGTTTTCACTCTGTTTGGACAGCTAGAGTGCTAATGACATTCCCTAATACAATTCCCAACATTTGCCTCACGCTTACAAAATGCTTTCTGCTGCTTTCATAAGAGCTCTCCTGCTCCCGTCTTCTCTTTGGTATCTCTGTGGTCTTCAGTCATGAGGCTGTTCTCATTTGATCTGATCTCTACAACAAACAGTAAAAGAATGAATCGAATTCATCTGATTACCTCCATGGTAAGTGGGGAATGGGGAGTGGCTTAAATTAACCGAGACTCTTGCTCATGTAAATTCAGTTCATTTGCAGTTTTGTGATTCGCAGTGACACCAAAATGGTTTCTGGTTTGTCATCTGTGTTTGGGCATCAGGTCACGTCACCCTGTTGAGGATTTACCCAGAATGGGCCACTTGGGTTTGCTGTAAGTTGCTTTGGGATATTTATATTATATCAGTCACAGTTTTCTGACATTTTAAATCATTTTAACTGTTTAAGATTGAGACACTAGCTCTGTTCCAGAACTGTACATGAGTGTGGATGTATTGTAGACACAGAGTTGCGGCTGTGTAGTGAACACTATGTAGTGAACAATATGTCTTTTAAGAAAAGCATTAAAAATGTAAATGAAAGATAGGGAAAGCAGTGTTGCTATATAAACGTTTGATAAACAGTGAGGAAAAAAATGAGAAACATAAATGACACTTTCTTCAAGGACAGAATTATGTCACTTTTCTTCTCACTCACCCTGAAACTCTTTCCATCAGTATTTTCTCTCTCCTCACCACAACCTTGGTCTAATCCCTCATTTTTGTGTGTCTCGATCACTTCTTTCACCCTTTTGGCAGTTTGTGTCATCCATCCAAATCCTGTTGATCAAAACACACACACACACACACACACACACACACACACACTCTCTCTCTCTCTCTCTCTCTCTCTCCACATTTCATAGTCAGTGACAAGCTGCTAAATGACACTTTCAACCACCACTTGCTTTGATTGACAGGTTTTACTCCCATGGCGACATGGCCCGTGTGCTTTCTGGGTTGCTATGACGATTGGAGAATTGCACGGACTTAAGAGACTTCCTCCCTATTTGCTGTTGTTTAGAACAGGAAACAGTGTGGTATGAGTTTGTTTGGTGTGTGTGCCTTTGAGGACGGCGTGGGCTGCTTCAAAAACAAAGAGCTGGTTTGATGGTGTGGATTTGTTAAGTATTTAATCAGGTGTTTTGTGTGAGAGGTCAAACTGTTTACAAGTCAGAAGATGTGAGATTGTTGTTTGCTGGGCTTTTTAATGCCTGACAGGAGTTTACATCAAGCACAAACTCATGTGTGCTGTGTTGTGTATTGCTGTGTACGGTGTCATTACATTTTAAAGAGGTTTTAAGACCTTACCATTGGGTATTGGTGAGTAATAAGTTGTCCAATATTAACTATACATATAGCTGATTAACCAGCTAAACCAACTTGCAACAATAAACAACCAGCTTTAACTAACTAGAAAACATGCAAGTCTAGCCAGCAGGTTCTTTTAAGACGGATCCAGCAGTGTTTTATAAAACTGGTTCTCAGACTAAGCGATTCTATGACACGTTTGTGTTTGTGCGCGTATGCTAGTGACAGTTGTTACAATAAAGTGTAAAAAGCCTTTTTCTCTCAAGTTTAGAGAAAGTGTGAAAATCGGACCAATTCTCGTGGCCTGAGTGAACCTTCACACATTTCCCTCCCTTTTTTTTACTGGCACAATAAAGTGTCTTATTCTCCCTTGTACTAAACTGGAGACATTAACTTGTTTGTGACGGAGACCTGTTGATAACTACCTGTTTGGTTGGGTTTCTGTTTTTGATAAAGTTGTCATGGCAATGGCTACAGCTCTTTTTTTGCTCTGTGTTCTGCCTGATAATTGTGGTTTAGTCATAAACCAGGAAATGTTCCTTGATCAACATCCTTGGTTTGGAGAAATTTTCTTTAGTTTTTTCAGGTTCAATTTCTTTGCTGTTAGCTGTGCACAAGAATCCAAATATGACCTATTTGCAGTGTACAGGCAACTGTAGATGTTTAAACAGATGCAAGAGAAAAACAGCCAATCACACTTCAGTATGCAATTCATTAAATGCAAGAAGAATATTTTGGGTTTAAGGTCTTTCTCACCACTGAAATATCAGATGCATTAATCTGTACTCTTTCTATTCTCCTTTATATCATTATAGTATGTCATATGATATTTCAACATTTCTGTCAGCCAATCAGAATGGACCATTTTCAAATTTCTACACTGTAGGGCTAAATCGGTGGATTTAACAGATTTTAAGAATTAGTTTAGACTTTAAACACTAGGCTTTAGATTTGAGTTTAAAGTTAGGATTTAGACTTGTAGGTCAAGGATGAGAGTATGCGGTATGAAC
>JBAJNP010005933.1:0-27252 GCA_036877545.1 Yasuhikotakia modesta
GGACTTCAGGCATTTTGGCATTTCCCTCTCCCCAGTCTTCCTCCAGACTCTGGCACCTTGATTTCCGAATGACATGCAAAATTTGCTTTCATCCGAAAAAAAGCTCTGGATGTTTCTACTCCAGACTCAGTCCACTGCTTCCGCAGGTCCCGCAAGGTCTGGAATCTGTCCTTCTCCACAGTCTTCCTCAGGGTCCGGTCACCACTTCTCGTTGTGCAGCATTTTCTGCCACACTTTTTCCTTCCCACTGCCTTCCCAGGTGCCTTGGTACAGCACTCTGGGAACAGCCTATTCGTTCAGAAATTTCTTTCTGTGTCTTACCCTCTTGCTTGAGGGTGTCAATGATGGCCTTCTGGACAGCAGTCAGGTCGGCAGTCTTACCCATGATTGCAGTTTTGAGTAATGAACCAGGCTGGGAGTTTTTAAAAGCCTCAGGAATCTTTTGCAGGTGTTTAGAGTTAATTAGTTGATTCAGATGATTAGGTTAATAGGTTTAGAGAACCTTTTCATGATTTGGTGAAGAACAATGCTTTTTCCAGCACGATGGAGCACCGTTCCATAAGGCAAAAGTGATAACTAAGTGGCTTGGGAACCAAAACATTGAAATGGGCCCCTGGCCTGGAAACTCCCCAGATCTTAATCCCATTGAGAACTTGTGGTCAATCCTCAAGAGGTGGGTGGACACAGGACTGATGGTAGTGCTCACCTTTTCTTCTCCGGACAAGCCTTTTTCCAGATGCTCCAAACAATAGGAAAGAGGTTTCATTGGAGAATATGACTTTGCCCCAGTCTTCAGCAGTCAAGATCAAGAAGTCTTTGCCTCACTGTGCGTGCAGATGCGCTCACACCTGCCTGCTGCCATTCCTGAGCAAGCTCTGCACTGGTGGCACTCCGATCCCGCAGCTGAATCCTCTTTAGGAGACGATCCTGGCGCTTGCTGGACTTTCTTGGATGCCCTGAAGCCTTCTTAACAAGAATTGAACCTCTTTCCTTGAAGTTCTTGATGATCCTAAGTGATTATGAAAGAATGGGTTGCTATCGGTCAGGATTTGGCCCAGAAGTTGATTGAGAGCATGCCCAGTCGAATTGCAGAGGTCCGGAAAAAAAGGGCCAACACTGAAAATACTGACTCTTTGCATAAATGTCATGTAATTGCCAATAAAAGCCTTTGAAACGTATGAAGTGCTTGTAATTATATTTCAGTACATCACAGAAACAACTGAAACAAAGATCTAAAAGCAGTTTAGCAGCAAACTTTGTGAAAACTAATATTTGTGTCATTCTCTAAACTTTTGGCCAGGACTGTATCTATGCCAACAGCAGCGATACTTAAATCTGCTGCGGTACGGAACGAGAAGAGGGACAAAATACTACTAATATCTGCAATACCATTAAAAGCCACAGGAGGGAAGCCCCAAACACCACCAAATCCCTTATTTTAATAAATTCACAAACTTTACTCTTTGAATTAAAGGTTCTTTTTAACCCTGTTACACAAACCCACAATTTTTCCGCTGCTAACACAATGCTATACCGATTTTTGAATTATTTGTGTTCACTGTTTCCTGTACTAATGTACTAATGTAAGCAGTTTCTAGAAAATTGAAATTATTTGGTCAAGGTGGGCATATTACGGCATATTCCTTTTACATTCTATCTATGTAATGCATTTAAAATGTGTATGAATCTATAAAATTACTATATTATATGATGTGTCAATTAATTTGAGCATATTAAAAGACAAAGCTGCATATATGTATATTATAGCTGTATAATACTGTATGTGGATTTGCATATAGTATGGATATACTATAATCCTGAATATAGATATACATCAGGTTTCCTTTTAATTAAAAGTATACTGTCTGTGTGTCAGGTCACTGGGACAGTATGGAGGAATACACCTGCATGATCACTCGTGACACCCATGATGAAGCATTTTACCGGGCTGTGCTTGCTTTACACCAGGACCTCTTCTCATTGGCTCAACAGGTATCATAATAAATGGGCATTATTAAGTAGGCTGGATCTCTACTTCTCTAACCTTATTATTCAACATCTAACTGTTCAGCCTATCATAGGTAGACGAAGATGACAGAGAACATGAGAAGACAGAGAAGATGACAAACATTAAGATGTTTAGGGATGTTTAAAATAGATGTTTAAATAGTTCAGTTAGACATGTGGTCAACACCTCTGAATCAATGCCACACATCAACTGATATGTAATTATTTTTATTATAATTGGAAGAGGTGGAGAGGACATCGGAAACTTCGGTATATGAGGCAGTTTGGACAGTTTGCCTCCAGTTGACAAGGCAGTAGACAAGTACTTTTGGGCAACAATGTGGCAGACTCCCTTTACCATTCAATACTGAGGCCAGGGAGGTGGTGCCTGCACAGGGAAGTTGTCAGGTGTGCCAGCTATCTGTCTGTAAGTACAGGCAGAGCAAGGCTTGCTAGGCCAGGATGCCCTGTCCCATTTCACTCCTGTTGTAGATTGATGGGATAGATGGGCCACTGTGGCATTCCTCCCTGTACAGGTTGACACTGTGCGTCTATCCCATTGGGTTAAAGCGACAGTCCCTCAATGTTTGTCAGGTTTAATGGACACTGTATGGCAGTTATTCCTCTGTTTTGGGCCATGGCTGGAGAGAGTTTCAGCAGGGCATATGGGGTAAAAATCTGTCTCCACACAGAGGGTTCACATGGCCTGTAATTCCACCCTAACTAGTCATATTGTGAGCAATAGACACAATAACCTATTGGAACTTCTAGGAAGTTTTTAGAATAGAAGTTTAGAACTTTTATAATCCATTTTGATGAGCAGGTTCAGGATGAAGAACAAAGTTGAGATAATTTTAAGAAAAGAAACTAAACCTCCTGTTGTAATTTTACCAGTAATGCTAGAATAATGTTGAGATGTTGATTTGGTATAAAAAATAGGCATGCACACATCCTGTCACATGTCCTAGTCACATGCTGTCACCTAAATGTCCTGCTTTGATTTTATTATTGAGCTGGACCTTAGTTTAATCTTAATGTGATTCAGATTTAGTTTCAAAGAGCATGCTTCACTTTGCTTGGTTATTGATTTAGAATGTAATCTGTCTCTCTTTCTTTTTCTCTGTTTTTTTTCCTTTTACAGGCCATGGTTTCGTGTCAAATGTTGTCAGAGCTGGAGGAAGTGATTCAGTATAAGCTCCTCCCCGAGAGGAGGAACATCATTAGGGAAACTTGGTGGGAGAGGGTGCAGGTAAACAGTGATTGGGCATCTGAGTTATAGGAACATGTTACAAAATTGCTGCTGTTCCCTTTCTGTCACTCAGCGTTGTGTTGACAGTAGGCACTTGACTTTGGGAGACAAATCATTCTGCTTTTACATTAAATGTCATTAAAATTTGTTCTTGAAAATAAGCACCAGAATTGACAAGTAGAATTTGCATGCCAATCTCCACCCCAGATATCTGGGTGTAAAAGGGATGCACTATTGTTTCAGATTTGTTCTTTGTATGCACTATTGAATCAATAGTGTCAATTTTTACTTGATTTTTTTTTACTTGACCGACCTTAAGTAGTCTTTCTTTTCCTGACACAAATAAGTGCAGAAGGTTCCCCTGTGTGTGGGTCAAATATTTCTTTAAAAAATTCCTTTAAAAGAGTACATTTCTATGCCATCATATTTTTCTACCTGTCTCTGCTTTGGATAGCCATAATTATCCCTTCTGTTTATTAACCTTGTCTGCCAAATCATATTTCAGATTTGCAGAAGCAGACTAGGTATCTAATCTGCAATAAGTGCTATAGGTCATATGTCTAATATCCTTGTCTTAGCCTCAGTGCAGCTCATTTAATACTAAATAGTGAGCTGATACTGAAATTGACAATTCTTTGCCAGAATAAGCCTATCCTGACCAAAATTTATATTAGTAAATGTCTAGCTATATCTTCAAAAGGTAAGGCTGTATCTCTGTTGATAAAGGCCATTATCATTCTAAGGGATTTTGAGCGCAATTCAGTAATGGGTTATAGAATATAACTGTTAAAATATAACTGTTTTTTTTCTTTTTTTTTTTCTTTGTCAGCATATTGTAGAGGACTGGCAGAGGATCCTGATGGTGCACTCTCTGGTCATCAGTCCACATGAGGACATGCGAACATGGTTGAAGTATGCTAGCCTTTGCAGAAAGAATGGACGACTGGTAAGAACGTGGCATCACCTCAAAACACAAGCTACATTTGTATACAATTTGTAGACTCTATTCTACTCTGTAGAATTACTTTGATGTAAAGCCTAAAACACCACAGCCTCTTGTGGAGCGAACAGCCCCACAGACAGTCATTTTTATGAAATGAAAAACTTTGTTGTGAAATGTAATTTCCAGAATATAACCATGTGTTTAGAACTAAAGTGAATCGTCTTCTGATGTGTTTACATGTTTTTAGGAAAATGTTCTTATGAGCAGGTTGATAGTCTACACTGAGTTGTATTTTAGTTTTAAATTTAATTTTAAGTTTGTTACACATGGAGCCACTGCAGATGTTTGGTTGGTGCATGGAGCTTGCACTCAGTTTTCTGAGTGAAATGTGACTAAATTACTTGCAAAGACTGCAGAAAATGACATCCTGCCAAATGATTGGTTGGTTACACTATAAGAACGAGCCTAGTGCCAAGTCCTTTATAGTGACTATCAGTGCATGTGCTTCCTGGGAATCAAACCCATGACCTTTGCACTGCTAACGCAATGCTCTACCAACTAAGTTACAGCAACACGTATGTGACATGTCATGTCAGTATATGATATATGATGGTGTATGTCAGTACATTACATATATGATGTCAGTATATTAAAATATTTGTGATTTGTGTGCATGAATGAGCACATGTGCAAGGTTTTTTGTCCCCTTAGTGGTGTTATAACATTAACCAATTAAGTCCAACTACTGAAAGAATCCAGTCAATCCCTGACCTTGACAAACCCTTAATGTCTAGCTGGGATTAATGCCCAGTCTTTGTAATTTTCAGAAACTTGCCCATACAGCTCTTGTTCTTCTGCTTGGTGTGGACCCATCAAAACAGCTTGATCATCCTTTGCCCACTTGTTCACCCTCACGTTACCTGTGCTTATATGAAGTACATGTGGAAAAGGACTTGCAAGGTCAATGCTCACAATTCATTCTCCAAAAAATCCACCCTGTGGCCATCTCTGTGCAGCAGTTTTTAGGCACAAGTATGTAGCTACAGTTCCTAAAATCACTAGATTGCACTTTAATAGCACATGAAATCGACAGTCAAACTTAGACAAACATAGTAACATTAGTTTTTTACTATTAAAACATTTCATGCCACAAATGGACATAAACAGATGGTTTGTCTACTCTTTGAACTTCAAAAGCTCAAATCAAGCACAACTTTTGACACAAATTACATATAGCCTGTTTGTAAAACGGTTATTTGTTCCTGTTATATAAGACAGTTGGTATGAGTTGGGTTTCAGAGGTTAGGTGCATAAATTTGGCCTCCCTCTGTCTATCGCCAGCGGGAACATTCATGGTATTATATATTGACTACATTTCCCATAAACCCCCGTACCTGGGCTTTACCTTGGACTGTTTGCTGCCTGCCTTTTGACCCTGCTTTGTCTTTGGATTTACTCTTGTTGTTTGCTGCCTGCCCTGATCTTTAGCGTCTTCAGACCATTTATTACATCAGGACAGCTTCTATTCAGTGTGTGTGTTATGATTGGCGAGGCGAGAAACACAAACAAGCACATGGAGAATCAAAATGTTAATGATTTAATCCAAAATAGAGCAAACGATACACAGGGGGCAATACACAAGGTAACATTCAACAAGAACCGACAGAGACACAAAGACATGAACTGGTATAAATACATAAGACAATAAACCATAACAAGACACAGGTGAGAATAATTAGGGAACTAACCAAACACAAAAACATAGCAGCAGTCCACAAAACAAGACCAAACCAAGTGTTACATAATGGCCCCCTCAGAAGGCACGACCCTGCACCGTCAAAACAAGACGAGGGAGCTAGGTGGCCAGATGGAGCGACAGGCTTTCCAGCCATGGCACAGATGGAGATTGGCAGCCCTGCAGCTCAGGCACTGCCCAGGAGATGGTCCAGGGTGGTCCAGATTGGGAGGCGGTGTGGCTGGAATGTCCTGGTATAAGCTTACAGACATGGAGAAGAAAGAGGGCGGGAAAACACAGAAAACATGATCCAAGATACACAGTTCAAAATCCAGTACCTGCTCACCCTCAATTCCCGTGCAGTAAACAATGTGCAGCGGGCTATGCCGCAAGCTCCTCCGGTGGTTCCTCGGTCGTTAGGTGGTTGGACTCTCCATCCAGTGTGCCCTCAGGCAGTGACTCTGCACTCGTGAGAGGTGGTGGGCTAGGCACTGGGTCCAGAGTGGGACTGGCATCCTCCTCGATGTATCCAATGGTCATAGGGGACCCACATGATGCCAACACCCACTCACCAAGGTCCAGGAAACTCCCTCGAGGCCTCCTACTCGTCAGTTTAGCTATACCCCAGAATTGAGGCTCTCAACAATACCCCAGAATTGAGGCTCTCAACAAAAAACACAGAAAGTGTATCGGCAAAAAACAGTGTGACATCTCTGTGTTGTTTAGTTTTTCCCAATGTGTTTCCTGTTCTTGGTTTGTTATTCCTCCTTACCTGTGTTGATTGATTGCGATCACTATTTAGTTTCTCCTGTTCATTCCTTCCCTGCTGGTCCTCGCAAACGTTATGATTATGTAATTTTGATGGTAAAGCGTTTATTGGCTGTGTAAGTTTGGTTTTCTTCATCTCACATTCTCGTTTGTTGTTCCTAGTTTTGGTATATTTTTAAAAAAAGCTCCGATCAATTTACTCCTTGTTGTCCTCCTAGTCTAAATATGAAACATCTTAGAAAAGTTTATGGGAAACACTATAGTAATATTCTTTTTGAAAAGAAGTTCATATTGTAAGATATGAACATATTTACACAGTAAAGTAAAATATTTAAACTTCTTAAAGGTTGACAAAATATGAATCTTATATCAGGATCTTATCACCTTCAATGGTTCTCATTACTCTTAAATCTTCTGCCTCAAGTTATGCATCATGGGATTGCTGGTCAGTTTAAGGGGACAGTGTACGTTTTATATAGGCAGGTGAAGTCACATAATGATAATGAGAAACATTTAGTGTGAATGCAGAAATGTTCAATACATTTAAATATTGTCTTTTGTTAAATACTAAATAATATTAAAGAATAATTATAGACAGTTTAACATAACATTGCATGATTTTATTAGTTTTATAGGATAAGGAATTTTTATGACATTTAAAAACTTCGGATTTTGGTTAAAGTATTGTAAAAATATGCTAAAATGTTGATAAAGCCATTTATCCCTACAGGTCTCCTTATTTTCTTTACATACAATGTCATCATAATATATATTAAGTTTTGCTTTTGGATAATATGACCTGGACATGTTCACTACAGCTTCATGAGGATCACCCATTCACACCTGTCTTGTTTAGTTCGATTGAAACAAAGTTCGATTCCCACTTCCCACTGATCTTTTGGGCAGGTGTGAATACAGCAATCGCACTCTGGTGCGAACCAATCAACTGTACCGAAACCCAGCTAGTCTTCAAGCAACTGGTCCAAACAAACTCTGGTAAAGTTTGTTTAAAGTATGAATATAACCTGACCTTCATCTGACCCAATTGCAAAAAGCAGTTTTAAAATTTTAAGTTAACAGGCATCCCTAACTGGAGTTGCCGTAAGTGTTGTGTTCGCTATATTTGCTAGCCAGAATGAGTTGTGGTTCAACCTGAAGCTCCAAAGAGACATGCTGCCTCATTGACATTTGGGCAGATTTCCACATATCGCAGTTACTGAAGAAGACGCATAACAATGTGAATGTGTTCACCAAACAGATAAAAGAAAGGGGTTTTCAGTAAAAAAAAAAACATTATATGAAGGTATGCAATGCTCTAAGCAAGACTGGAAGTTCCAGAGATGAAAAAGACAAATGTTCATGGTACAACGAACTAGACAAAATCTAGCTAGTCTCTAGCTACTGCTCATGGCTGTTGGAGTTTGTGACTGTTAGATGCAGACGTTTTTATTTACCACGTGAATTCACTACCGTGCTCATCATCAGTGTTTACATTCCACCCAGCGCTAACGCCGCCCTCTGCAATCTGTATTGGGGCTATTAGTGAACTGCAGACCGCTAACCCCGATGGACTGTTTATTGTTGCTGGAGATTTCAATCATGCAAATCTCAAGTCAGTGCTCCCTAAATTCCATCAGCATGTGGACTTTGCAACGAGGGGGAAAAACATGCTGGATGTTGTGTATACAAACATTACACGCCCCCACCTCGGCTACTCAGACCACATTAGCATGGCAGGAGCCATCTTTGCTCTTCAGGACTGTTTTGAGCACACTGACTGGCACAGGGAAGCTTTAGGGAAGCAGTGACTGATGGTGACTCCACTAACTTGGAGGAATATGCGTCATCAGTGACCAGCTATATCAGCAAGTGCATTGATGATGTCACTACCTCCAAGATCATCACTACACGCTCCAGCCAGAAGCCGTGGATGACTGCAGAGGTGTGTGCGCTACTGAGAACCAGAGACTCTGCCTTCAGGGCAAGCGGCCCTAAGAACTGCAAGGGCCAAACTGTCCCAGGCCATCAAAGAGGCAAAGCGCGCACACGCTCAGAAAATCCACAGCCATTTCACGGCCAGCAGTGACATGCGGTGCATGTGGCAGGGCATCCAGACCATCACCAACTACAGAATGCGAATGTGCGGACCAACTGGCTGATCTTCACGGACATCTTCAACATCTCTCTGAGCAGCACCATAGTTCAAACGTGATTCAAGGCCACCACTATTGTGCCTGTGCCAAAGAAGTTTCCAGTGTCCTGCTTCAACGACTCCTGTCCCATTGCACTTACGCCGATTGTCTGATTCTAACAGTTGTCAAATAGGGCTATCAGCTGTGTACCAACCAACTTCTGCACAACACAACTGATGGTCCCAAACTTTTTAACAAGGCAAGAACTTCCACAAATAATTCCTGACAACCAGAACCTATGAAGTAAAAAAAACATTTTAGGTGGATACATCATGAAGCTCATTGAGAGAAGGCTAAGTGTAGTAAACTTTTTGTTTACTACAACATTCCATATGTATTCATAGTTATATTTCCTTTAGTGAGAATCTACAATTTATATAGCCATTAAAATAAAAACATTAAATTAATGTCCATTTAATTAAATGTCCAAACGTTTGACTGGCAGTGTATATCTGTCAGTCTCGACCACAGAGGTAACTCTTGTGCACCCTAGGTAATGTCTATTAATGTTGGTTTTTAATGCTCCATTCAGGCAATATATGATATCATGATATGATATTCATGATATAGTCACAAAATTTAATCTATTGATTTATGTTCATGGACGCGAATATCCCATTTGTTTGTGTCACTAAAAATTACTTTCTATTTAATGTATTTCAATGTATACATTGAAATTATTTAAATAATTATTTATTATATAGTATACATTATTCCCCAGTATACATTAGTATGTAGGTAATGTCTATTAATGTTGTTTTTGAACGCTCCATTCAGGCAATAGATCCAGCATTCAGGGCACAGCCATCAGCAAAAAGGAGGCCTTGTAGCACAGTCTCCTTTATCTTGGTGACAGCCTGTGTGCCTCACTGTGGATTAGTTTCCACTCTGAAGTGGGAGATGCAGTGTCATGAGTCGGTCGTTCACACTGTTAGGAAGACTGGTAGGTTTGCAGACAAGGAAACTTTTAACTGTAAAGCCACCTCCAGATTTATGATGTCTGTCAATGTTGCATCCACACCAGAAGAATGTGCAAGCGTGAGCTGCTCTTCATTGGCTGGACGAGTTTTACACAGGACCGCAATATTGATGTCAAGATGTCCAGACAATTCTTGAAAAATTGCATTAAAGTTAGGGAAAGGTGTGCATAGTCAGACTTTTCTCCCAGATTCTATCTTGCTCCAATAGCAGGACATGTTGAGATGTTTAGAGATGGGTGCAGTGGTTGACCAGGGTGGCTTTCATGTGTTGCCATTGCCATAACTGCCTTCATGACCGTTGGTCCTATTTTGGTAGGTCTCATCCTCTCAGTCCGCTGGAGTCTGTCTTCACATGCTTGTGACAGACAAGCTCCTATTAAAAAACATACTGTGCTATGTCAGACCTAAAGTATTATAAACCATTATACATTTTTAGGCTGGGCTTTTTCAGTTGGTCCTTCTTTATAAACTTTGTACTTTATCTAGTTACTTCTAATGTATATATAATAGTAATTTTAAATATATTTTTTGTTCAGTTTTATTTATTTAAAAGTAATGTGTAAAGTGTTCAAATACATAAAATACTTAAATCTGACTAAGATTTAATGAATCACTGAGGCCATACCAATGATTTCCATTATGGTAAAGCATTATGTCTTTTAAAAAATTTTTCTCTTTTATTTAAATTCTCTTTCGCATTGATCTACATTCCTTGCTGACATGCAACCCTAATGTCTACAACTCACAGTTTATCTCACCATCAATCTCTCTCTCTTTTACTAAACTTTGTATTAAAAAATACAGCCCTCCTTTAATTGTGCTACACAATTAAAATCTGATTGCTGCTCCTCTGTTTTGTCTTAGAGTGTTCATAATATATCCATATTCCTCCATAAAGTTTTCAATAAAAAAATTGCCTGTTTAATGGAAAATTTGTGCATGCCTCATAAATGCTATGTGTGTTTTTCTAAGAGATTCCAGGAAGTTAACTGGCCCCTTTCCTCCCAGTGCTACCAGATTAGTTCAAGCCATGCTGTATTTCCTGTAATGCACTGTAGCAATACCCCTAGGATTTTAACTTGTTGATAATACAATGTACAGTAATAATACAATGATAATACCACTCTTATATTTGGCACTCATTATTTTTGTTCATTCTTTAGCTCCTAAAACATTACTGGCTGCATCTCAACTATGTCAGCCTTCTGATATGTAGTGTCCAGTATGACCAACTTTTTGGAACATTCATGTATTCTAAATTACCCTCCTTCATTTAATATCCCTACCCAGAGTGGCAGTGAAGGACCCCAGGTTCCATAGAGTCTGGAAGCAAACTTTCCCTCCAGATTGTTTTTACATCTGACAACCTGTGGGTGTACAAAAGCTGTGTTTAGATGTTCATGCTATTTCAGATGGTTTTTATGTGATTATTAGGCTTGTCACATTGTTACCTTCCAATTCCCCAGTATACATCAGTATAATGTAATGTATTATATGTAAATATAATAAATAATTATTTAAATAATTCCAATGTATACATTGAAATACATTAGATAGAAAGTCGTTTTCAGTGCCACGAACAAATGGGATATTCGCGTCCATGAACATAAATCAATAGATTAAATTTTGTGACTATATCATGAACTGCCGTGAGACTGGGTTTGTCACAAATCTGGTCTTTGTGGCTCCCTCCATTCGCCACCAGCGGGAGCCATCTCCCAAATACTAAGAACTACACTTCTCTAACCCCATACCTGGGCCACGCCCCACACAGCTGGCAGCCATGATCTCATCAAGGATGCTATTTATACTCACCACTTCCATGCATTCAGTGCAAAGTCTAGTTTTCCTATTGGTGAGCTGTGTGGTAACCTGGTGGCTGGTATATAGTAGCCAGAAGAAAAGACATGGAGACGAGAGACGGATTCATTCTGTGGGTTTTGTTGGTTTTATTTAAACAAGGCATAGTCCAAACAGGCAAGGTACAAAAACAGGCAGACAGGGAACAATGTAGGCAATCCAATACTCAATAATCCAAAAACAAGGCAGGGGTCGAGACAGGTAGCCACAAAAACACAGGGAACCACAGGGAAGGCAATACAAAACATCGCAACTTCCTGTTTGCTGGCTTGCTGTTTTATAGCCAGCAAACAGGAAGTTACCACAGAGGAAGCAGAGGGAGCAAACAGTCACGGGGCTTGGGCTCCCTCTGCTGTCAAATTCAAATTTTATTGGTCACATACATAATCGTACACAGTATGACATGCAGTGAAATGCTTTTACGCCTAACAGTAAACAGTAGGAGTAACAGTAAAAAAACAGTAAACAGGAATCTGAAATAAAAAAAATATGTATATATCTAGTAAGACTATAATATATCTAATATAAAAAGATACAAAGTAAATAAATACAATAGAGTGATTGTGTTATGTAGAAAAATGTAGAAAAATATACAGCCGGTTGTGTTTGGAAAACACACTAATAATACAGGCATTACAATGGTAATAATAATGATAATAACAACAATGACAATAACAGTAATAGCAGCAATGAATAGCAGCATTAAAATGTGCAAATGAAGCAAGCGGTATTTAAGAGTCCTACAGTAAGAAAACGTTGTTGAGAGACTGTATTGCCTGAGGGAAGAAACTTCTCCTTAGTCTCTCAGTGTTGGTCTTTAGTGAGCGGAAGCGCCTCCTTGACCTCAGTGTGAAGAGACTGTTGTTGGGATGGCTGAGGTCCTTCACGATCTTTCTGGCCTTGGTCCAGCAATGCTTGCTGTAGATAGTGTGCAGGTCAGGGAGCTTGGTACGGATAGTGCGTTCAGCTGATCGCACCACCATCTGGAAAACTCGTCTGTCCCGCCCGGTGCTGTTCCCAAACCAGGAGGTGATGTTTGCCGTCAGGATGCTTTCTATGGTGCAGGAGTAAAAGTTCCTGAGCACCTTAGTAGGCAGTTTAAAGTCTCTCAAGCGTCTAAGGTGGATGAGATGCTGGCGGGTTTTCTTTTCACCACTTTGTTGATGTGACAGGACCATCACAGGTCCTGTGTGATGTTAACACCGAGATATTTGAAGCTGTCCACTCTCTCCACTGGGCTCCCGTTGATGGTGGGGGTCTGGTAGTTCCTTGCCTGTTTTTCCTGAAGTCCACTATTAGCTCCTTAGTTTTACTAACGTTGAGGAGGAGGTTGTTTCTCTGGCACCAGTCCTCCAGAGTCCTGATCTCCTCTAGGTCTAGCAAACCAAGTCTTATATATTGTTTATCTGTATTATGTTGTTTTTATTAGTTGATTAGTGTCACGAACTACGACTCCCAGAATTCTGTGCTGGGACCACGCACATCACAGGTGGCCATGATTAGTTTTTGAGTTGTTTTCCTGGTTTTCTGATTTCTGGTTTTGGACTGGTTACCGTTTGTAATTGTTAGCCGCCTGCCCTTGGACTTTCGCCTGCCTTTCACAATTATTCTTTTGTATTGCTGCCTGCCCTGATCATTGCTTTGGACTGTTTTTGGATTACCTGTGTTGTTACTGTTTGCTGTGTTTTTTACCCTTGTCTGCCTGACCATTTTTTCTGTAAATAAAGCTATGCTGCACATGGATCCCCCCGTCTTTGAGCCTTCATTACAATTAGGTTGTTATTTAAATGTTTGCAGGGTTTACCCAATTTATAAGTTCGGCAGATGGACACAGTCTCTATATTCTGATATTTAGGTGCTTCTATGTGTTGTAAATTATGTGTTGTTAGTGACGTGAGACAGCTAGCAGATGGTTGGTTAAGCCAGTCTGTCTGCTTCCTGACCTGGGCCCTAGTTCGATATTTTTCATAGTGAGGCTATTAGCCATATTTCTAGATAAAAGAGCAGCCCCACCCCAGGAAGGATGGAGGCCATCTCTTTTCAACAGGTGAAGTCTAACCCCTAAAACTTATCCAGTTATCTATAAAGCCTATATTATTTTGCGAACACCACTTAGACATCCAGTCAATCAGTGATGACAGTCTGCTGTGTATTTCGTCACCACGATAAGCAGAGAGGGGGCCAAAGCATATTACTGTGTTCGACATTGTTCTTGCTAGTTCACACACCTCTTTAATATTATCTGTAGTGAGCTCTGACTACAGGGAGACGAACATCATTTGTGCCGTTGTGTATAATTATCTTACTAAATTTAGATTTAGCCAGTACGTTTAAATTTGCTTTGATGTCGGGCGCTCTGGCTCCTGATGACAAAAAGAAACTATACAGATCAATACCAAGCAAATGGAACAACCACATACCACTCGTTACAACACAGACCAGTTGCTGCTGGAACCGGAAATCAGTAACCTAGAACTAACAAGACCAAAGAGCTGGTGGTGGATTTCAGGAGACAGGAGTAGAGAACACACACCCATCACCATCGACAAGACGTGTGGAGCAGGTTAACAGCTTTAAGTTCCCTGGCGTTCACGTCAGTGAGGGTCTCAAATTATCTGTTCACACAGATGCTGTGCTAAAAAAAACCCACCAATGCCTCTTTTTCCTGAGACGGCTGAGGAAGTTTGGAATGAGCCCCAGCTTTCTCACAAAATTCTACACATGATTTGAGGAAAGCATCATGACAGGCTGCATCATACTGAAACAGCACCGCTGGCCACCGCAAAGGTCTGCAAAGGGTTACGCGAACTGCCAACCACATTGTTAGAGGTGAGCTGCCCTCCCTCCAGGACATCTACACCGGTGTATAAAGAAAACCCGGACAATCATCAGTGACTCCAGCCACCCGTCCCATAGACTGCTGTTTCTGCATAGAGGAAGACGTCTATGCAGCATTCGATCCTGCACTAGCTGACTGAGGGATAGTTTTTTCCCTGGGCTATTAGGCTAATGAACACTCAGAACTAATACATCCCACAGCATATTCCCGCTACACGGCATGCCATGCACAGCATTTTAACTATGTTTGTGTATAATCTGCTACACCTTCGTATTGCTGACAATTTGTCTGTGGATTCTGAGTGGGTGCACAAAGGTGAGTGGGCTGTACAAACCACCTGTGGCAACACACTCTTCCTCTATATGCACACTGTACAAGTTCAATTTATTTATAGAGCGCTTTTCACAATGGTACATTGCCACAAAGCAGCTGATACAAATATAAACAAAATACCAACGGATATTTAAAGTATGGTTACAAACTTGAAATTAAACAAACTTGACAGGAAACAAATTAAAAGATAAATAAAAAGACAGAACATCATTAATAAACACATACAATCATACACAGACAGATATTATAAAAATGTTCAGGTATGCAAACATATATATTTGATATTTACTGAAGAACAGATGAGTGGGATGACTATGCTAGTGTCAGCAGACTCCCGTTAAGAAAGCCAACAGGGCGACGGTGGCAAGGAAACAAAACTCCAGAAAATGGAAAATGGAGAAAAAAACTTGTGAGAAACCAGGCTAGTCGGGGAGGGCCAGTTCTCCTCTGGCAAGTTAAAGCTGCAGTCTGTAACCAAGACTATGATGAAAAGTGGGATGAGACCAACTGGTGATTATGTAAATATTTTAAATAGGAGAAAATAACGTGGTAGGTGATAAGTACCATAGGTTACTGATAGCAGCTCTAACAACAATCTGCTGTTACAATACTGGCGCTGAACTGATGATATAAGATTGTTGTTTGATTGAAAAGATCATGGATACTGACAGAGATAACAGAATTTCAGGAATAATGTGGAAGTGTATGACCATCACTGGAGTAGGCCATAGAGAGAGTCCTCTGGGAACGTCTGATGACAGAGACCACCACTAAAGGGAACTGGAGACCGGACTAGCCCGCCGATGAGTGATCCGTAATGAGGCAGGTTCATCTAAAACTCCACCGGGAGGAAACCCCAAAACAGAGAATAATTAGCGTAGCAGCTGTTCATAACATTGTGTACATAAATCAACTTGTCAATGTATAACAATTGTCAATTGAACTATGAAAATGCATGTGTAAAGAGATGGGTTTTTAGTCTAGATTTAAATTGCAAGAGTGTGTCTGAACCCCGAATAGTATCTGGGAGATCGTTCCAGAGTTTAGGGGCCAAGTGAGAGAATGCTCTGTCACCTTTAGTTGATTTATTAACTCTAGGCACAACCAGCAGACCAGCGTTTTGAGAGTGTAGAGCACTTTTCTGCATCAGCTCTAGAGAGGAAGCCACGTATCTTAGCTATGTTCCTTAAATGGAAGAAGGCAGTTTTAGTAATATATGCCACATGGCTATCAAATGATAGATTGCTGTCCAAAATGACGCCCAGGTTTTTAACTATGCTAGATGATGAAACATTACACCCCTCTAAATTAAGATTATAGTCGGCTGGGGTCTGTTTATTAGAATGTGGACGAACAAGTAATATCTCGGTTTTATTTGAATTTAGTAGGACAAAAAAATTACAGGTCATCCAATGTTTTATGGCCATGATACAATCAGAATGTTTTTGAAACAATCAAAACTAGTAGTGACATGTGACCTTTATCAGCTGCCAGTAGTAAATCATTTGTAATTTTGACAAGAGCAGTTTCTGTACTATGATGTGGTCTAAACCCAGATTGAAAAATTTCAAAAATGTCGTTTCTCAGTAAAAAAGCAGACAGTTGAGAAAATACAACTCGTTCTAGGATCTTTGACATAAAAGGGGTATTTAAGATTGGTCTATAATTCGCAAGTTCTTTTAAGGCCAACTGAGGTTTCTTTAACAGGAAGCCTTTGCTTGCTCGTTAGTCTGGCTACCATTGTAAATAAAAACCTAGGATTGTTTTTGTCTCTTGATTTCCAAACTGATATGTGCAGCCCTTGCTGATTTTAGGGAATTTTTGTAACGATTTATACTGTCCTTTAATGCTAAACAAACACGGGACATTATGGTCGAAGTCACCAGAGTCGATTATCCAGGAAATTAGATGGTGGTCGGTGATTACATCACACTGCGGTGTGATTTTTATATTTATGGTGTCAAGAGTATGGTTAAAATGATGGGTGGGTAAATTAACATTTTGTTTAATGCCAAAAGAATTAAGAAGGCCCATGAATGCTGTTCCTGAAGCATTATTGACAACATCTACATGTATATTGAAGTCTGACCAGAATCCAGCTAAAATTGCATGGATGCAAGCTTTAAGACATCATGAAGAACAACTAAAATATTACCAGGAACAATTTGCTAAGATGCTGTGATCAAGTCATTCACCATGTTTGCTACTCCCACATGATTCCTCCACCATTGGTAAAGTTTGCTGACATAAATTTACACAAATTTAATTGCGGATAAATTTGATGGTACTCCAAAGAATGTTCGCAGTTTTATCAGGCAAGTGTAAAATTACATTACTAATCATGCTGAGTCTTTCACTACTGATGATAAACGCTGTTCTTACATGTTCACTTTATTAAGGGGTAAGGCATCTGAATGGGCTTCTGCTGTCTGGGACACGGACTTTAAGATACACTCAGATTTTGGTTACTTTGTCAAGCAATTGCATATTGAATATCCTGCTGAGGGTAAATCTTAAACAAGGTAATCAATCTGCTGCTGATCATGCCATTCACTTTCGTACCCTAGCCGCTCAGAGCAGTTGGAACGAGACTGCCCTATGCACTGTTTTTATTAAAAGTCTGTCAATCCCACTACAAGCAGAACTGGTCTGCAAGCCGGGAACATCTTAGCTTAAACAATTTCATTACCCTGACCATCCACAATGATAATTTATTATATAATGCACTCAAGAGATCTCAGTGTTTACTGGTGATTCCTCAAGCAACCAGTCCAGCTGTGAGCAGTTCGTTGCCCGAACCCATGCAGCTTGGGGCTTCTAGATTGAGGAAAGAATGCGCCGCCAACAGCAAGGGCTATGTTTCTACGGTGGTGAGAAGGGTCATTGTGCCAAACGTGTCTAAACAAACCTGGTCGTTCTACTTCTGGTCTGGTGAGTCCAGGGAAACTAAGTAACCAGTCTTTGCAACTCAATGTGCTAATTTCTTACAGTGCTTTTATGTTCTCATCTCTAGCAATCAACACTAGGGCCACGTTAAACATTCATTCATCATGGTCTGGTCTCTAAATACAAGATACATACAAGATACTGTTCCATGCTCAGCTCCAGGTTCAGGCTGTATTCCACTCTGTACAGGCATCACAAAACAAACCTTAACTGTCTCCATAGGAGCCTTCCACCAAGAAGAAATTTCTTTTTATGTAATCAACTCACCACAACACCAAGTCATACTGGGATACCCATGGCTAACATTGTATAACCCTGTTCAGGGTCATCCTGGTCAGATGAAGAACTGGTATCCTGGTCAAAAGATTGTATTGAGAACTGTTTCCATACTCCTCTCCTCATACCTAGTATCATGTGTGGTCTTACTGAACCGGTTTCACATTCTAACCCTAACATTCCTCAGTGTAATTCCATGTTCAAGGAAGTGAGGCCAAGATTTATACCAAGTTGGACCTGAGGAATGCCTGCACTTTGTTTCGAATCAAAGCAGGACACGAATGGAAAACGGCATTCTTAACCTCTAGCGGCCACTAAAAGTATCTGGTCATGCCATTTGGTCTAGCCAATGCTCCTGCTGTTTTCCATGAAATTTTCAAAGATCTGTTGAATCACTGCATAGTAGCATACATTGATGATATCTTGATCTTCTCAAAGAGTGAGGAAGAACATATAACTCATGTTAAAACTGTTTTGTCCCTTCTGTTGCCTCACCAACTCTATGTCAAAGCAGAGAAATGTGAATTCCATGTAGGGCAGACAACATTCTTAGCATACATCATCAGCCATCAGGGGGTGGAGATGGATGCAAGCAGTCACAGAGTGGCCCAGACCATTGACTATCAAGAAGCTACAGAGATTTCTGGGGTTTCCAAATTTCTATAGATGATTAATTTGCAATTATAGTATGGTAGCGTTACCACAGCCCCTTTGCTAAAACAACCATACTCTAACCTCCCTTTCGTGGTAGAGGTGGATGCCTCTAGTTGTGGTATAAGGGCATTTCTATCTCAGAGACACAGTACACCAGCTTAATTGTTTCTTGTGCTTACTACTCCAGGAAACTCTCTCAAGCAGAAAATAAGGGAAATAAGGAGCTGTTGGCGAAGAATGAGGCCATTTCTGAATGGAGACATTGGCTTGAGGGGGCCACTTATCCGTTCCAGGTGATCACCAATCATGAAAACCTGGAATACATCAAGGGGGCAAAGCATCTGAATCCCCGTTAGGCAAGGTGGGCACTATTCTTTACTCAATTTCAATTTATCGTTACTTATCGTCCTGGCAGCAAAAATAAAAAGGCAGATGCTCTGTCACATCGCCACGATCCCGTAGGTGACCAATCAGCCCCAGAGACTATCCTACCATCCTCAGTTATACTGGCACCTACATCCTGGGATCTGATGGAGGAGATTTGATAAGCTCAGCCCAAGATGGCCGCCAAGCCCGAGCCACAGCCCAAGATGGCTGCCAAGCCCGAGCCACAGCCCAAGATGGCCGCCAAGCCCGAGCCACAGCCCAAGATGGCCGCCTCCGCAGAGGTTGCAAATGACAAGATGGCCGCCTCCGCAGAGGTCGCGAATGACAAGATGGCCGCCAAGCCCAAGTCAGCACCCATTATGGCTGGCAAGCCCAAGTCAGCACCCGTCATGGCCGCCCATCCCGAGTCTCCTGTTGCTCCAGAGTCAAGAACAGCTGCTCTCCCCGTGTCAAGTCCAGCAGCCGCTCTCCCCATGTCAAGTCCAACAGTCGCTGCATCATTACCCAGTCAGACCACAGCCAAAGTTCTCTCACTAAGTCAAGTCCCTGCCCTAGAATCTGCTCAGGATGGTACACCACAGCTAAACCTCTGAGGGCAGCATTCCCTGAGGAGTTGGCCCAGGTCATAGATCCTCATCCAGAGGGGATGTCTGAACCCACTCCCTGCACCGTGGTAGCACCTTGTGACTCTAATACTCCCAAATCTCTCTCTCTGTCTGTCTGTTCCAGATCTGCCCTGCTCGATGCTTTCGTCTCCACCTGAGCCGCCCTGGCCGGCTCTCTCTTCTCCTGAGCCGCCCTGGCCGGCTCTCTCGTCTCCTGAGCCGCCCTGGCGGGCTCTCAAGTCTGTCTAGTTTCTCAAGACTCTCAAGTCTGTCTAGTTTCTCAAGACTCTCAAGTCTGTCTAGTTTCTCAAGACTCTCAAGTGACAAGACTTGAGAGCAAGACTTGAGACAAGACTATCTCGCCGCTGATGGTTTCTCCAGTCACCTGTCTCGCCGCTGATGGTTTCTCCAGTCACCAGCTTCGCCCCTGGTGGTCCCTGCTGTCCCCGGCTCCGCCCTGGTGGTCCCTGCTGTCCCCGGCTCCGCCCTGGTGGTCCCTGCTGTCGCCCGCTCCACCCTTTCTTGTTGGTTTTTGGACTTTGGACTTGTTTTTGGTATTTCCATGTTTGCTGCCTGCCTTGACCTACGCTATGTATTTTGGATTACTGTTTTGGATTGCCCCTTTTGATTTGTCTGCTTTTGGATTATGCCCCAATCAAATAAAGTCAGTAAAACCCAGCAGGGACCGCCTCCTGTCTCCCGGCAAACACAGTTCGTGACAATAAGTATCTGTATCATAGTTTTGTTTGTTCATTTATTTATTTAGAATATTGCTTAAAGGGATAGTTCATTCACAAATAAAATTAGTTTATATTTTAATGCTTTATTTTACCCTCAGCTGAAGAATAAACAAAAAGAATAAAGGATGAAATATGAAAGTGAGAAATTAATAAAAAAATGGATTATCAGCAACTTTAAGTCCTGAGTGTATTGCTAGATATAACATAATGTCAAAATACATGCCAAAGGTCTTTCTCTAGGGTATTTAGCATTACAGGAAAAACAGCCATAATCAGCATGACCGAAACTAATCTGGGAACACTGGGGGAAAGAGGCCAGTTTACTTCCTGGAATCTTAAAAAGGAACACAAACACTGCTTCTATGAGATTACTATATTTTAATAATCACTGTCACTATAATTTCCTATTTATGACCTCAAAACTGTACTTGCAGATGCTATATTAGTCGCTAGTAAGTTGTGCTTCTGTCACTTTATGTCATCACAGTATAAATGGCTTAACCTGTAGTACTGCTATTCAGTGCTCCACTTCACAAGTTTTACTTTTATTCAGACCTATTACAGAAAGATAATTCATGGGAGAATTACGTTATGAATTATACTGTGGCTAAAGAGCATGTAGTAAGTATGTATTTGTGTGTATGAAAGAGCTTCTGAAGTGTAAGACAAAAAAGGGGGACATCAGATTACATTTGTAATAATTGTATAGAACTGCATAGAGGGAGGGCCGTTTGAAATTACATAACTTGCTATTTGAGATTGAGTGCAAAGTACAGAGAGAGAGAGAGAGAGAGATGAACTGCACGGAATGTAGTTCAATGCGGAAGAGCTAACAAAAACATTTGAAGGGAAGAGAAAAGAAAAAAAACATTATGGAACTCCCTGACTTGTCCTCAGTAAGTAAAATATATTTTCAAAGTATTTTAGTTGAATAAATAATTTGAATAGTTGACTAAATACCTTACAGTAATAATGTAAAAACGTATGTGATGATTAGGTGTGAAAAGTTAGGAATGGGAATTGGAAATTTATAAACAGGAACTAAATGCTTACATATAAAGTACTTACAGTATGGTTTTCTGCATTACAAAATAATTGTGTTACTGTATTCCCATCTGAATTTTGGCATGTTAACAAACCTGCATTGTTTTTAAAAGTGGTGTACATATTTGCTCATACAGCGTCTTAGCTATATTACAATTCTTTACCCAGACAGAATAAAATAGCCTCCACAGGAGGTCAAGTTTGCAAAGATGCTGCAAAGTTTATGACATTATATTTAAGGCCCTTGTTTAGCACCTTAACAAATAAACAAATAACAAAAGCATTTGATCTGAGATCATATTAAGTAACACATTCACCCCAACAGGCTGAGGCAAAGACTTTTAGCAAGTTGAAAATACTCAAAACTTTCTACTGTTCCACCAGTTCTCTCAAAATAGTTAATGTAAGAATAATGTACATGATTTGTATTATTAAATAGTGTGGTTTTAACATGACAATAAGTACAACTGAAAATACAATATACATCACAGTAGCTTCTTTTTCAGGAACTTAAGATGCGCCAAAATGCTATGGTAATGCTACCAGCTTTCATGCACTCTGAATCATGTGTCCAATCATTCAATTACAGGGCGTGACATCACAGACGGAGAAGCTATTAAAGCATGTGAGATGCACAACTCGGGTTAGCTTCATTCATTCATCGGAGCGAATGTTGAATTGTGTGTCCTATGTGTGCTTTCTATGTTAAGTAAGGGCAAGCATTTAGGTTAGCATGCAAGAAGTAAAGGGAAAGACAGCCTGAGAAATTTTCCTTAGGAAAGCCTTAAATTCAGCCGTCGACAGGTTCCAGGAAGCACGTAACCCCTCCCCTGCCAGAGCACCGCCGATCTTCCTTCGGGCTGGTGCCGGACAGCCGGGCGACACTGCACGGTGGATGGGTGTCCATGCGAGGTTAGCGGGGTTGTCGCAACCCTGCTCGAGTTGACACAAGGCGACAAAGGAAACGGCAAAATTGGCAAAGCCGAGGCAAAATTTATATACATGTCAAACTCTGTGCCGAGGCAAAAATGAAAAACGGCAAACTGTCGAGCGAATAACTTGAGTTCGAGTACAGCCGTTCGGCTTGGATAACTGTGGCAATTCCAGAGCTAATACATGCAAACGAGTGCCGACCCCGCAAGGGGGACGCGTGCATTTATCAGATCCAAAACCCAACCGGGCGACGCTCCGGTGCCCCCGGCCGCCTTGGTGACTCTAGATAACCTTGAGCCGATCGCTTGCCCCCGCAGCAGCGATGACTCATTCAAATGTCTGCCCTATTAACTTTCGATGGTTCGATCGGCGCCTACCATGGTGACCACGGGTGATGGGGAATCAGGGTTCGATTCCTGAGAGGGAGCCTGAGACACGGCTACCACATCCAAGGAAGGCAGCAGGCGCACAAATTACCCACTCCTGTCTCGGTGAGGTAGTGATGAAAAATAACAATACAGGTCTCTTTCGAGGCCCTATAATTGGAATGAGCATATCCTAAACCCATGGGTGAGGACCCATTGGAGGGCAAGTCTGGTGCCAGCAGCCGCGGTAATTCCAGCTTCAATAGCGTATATTAAAGTTGCTGCCGGCAGTCCGATGCGAGGCATGCCACCGCCTGTCCCGGACCCCTGCCTCCTGGCGCCCCCCGGATGCCCATAGCTGGGTGTCCGGCCCGGGGCCCGGGGCCCGGGGCCCGGAGCGTTTACTTTGAATAAACTAGAGTGTTCAAAGCAGGCCAAAAGAAAAGACCTATTTTCACATCCCCATCCTTCCTCACCACAGGAAGTTCTTGAGGTTTGCGTTCGGGGCGAAACCTACTTGTATCAAGTTCTTCCATTCGGCCTTGTTCTGTTCCCCCGCACTTTCAATAAATATGTAGATGCAGCCCTGGCTCCTCTGAGGCTGCAGGCTATCTGCCTTCTTAACTCTGTCTATATGCATTTCCTCCAATTGTCCTGCTCCCAGGAATTTTATAAAGAATTTACCAAACACAGTATCTGTGCACTTGATAGCCCTGTACTGGCCGAGCCGAGTGTGGTTCTCTGATCTCATAACTCTCCTAGATGGCTCTTCTTGCAGGATCCCCTTGAGGGGGATGTTGCAATCTCGAGTTCCCTACTGGGACCCGGCTGTAGTATTAGAGGATTCATCTGCTCCTTATTTTGAGCCTATTGCTGAGATTTCTGATCTCTATTTGTCGGCCAAGGTGGCCTTTCTTTTAGCCATCACCTCTCTGAGAAGATATGGTCAACATAGAAGATCTATTTAGACTTTGCGCCTGTCTTGGCCAAAGCACTTCTCTACCCATGAGCAGTTTACAGTACGTGGCTGAAGTACGTTCAGGGGGCTGTATGTTCTCCTCCTTTTAGGGATACATACCAGGAAAAGCCAAATTGTGTGTGTCATGTGTGAATACTGAGCTGTATGTCCACAGAGACTCTGACTAGCTGTTGGTCTGTTTTGGCCCACACAAGAGGGGCCAGTCTGCTTCTTGTTGATGGGATTTGTTTCTCTTATGAGACTTCTGATCTTCCCGTGCCTTTGGGAACCAAAGCTCATTCTACTTGGGTATGGCGGCCTCTAAGGCCCTTTCTGCAGGTGTCTCAATTCAGGACATCTGCAACGCTGCTGGATGGTCCACTCCCCTGACTTTTGTCAGATTTTATGGCCTTGATCTTCAGACATCCACTAGTTCCTCTGTCCTGATGCCATAAGGCTAATTCAACATAAGGCAGGGGTCCCTTTACTATGGCAGAGTTGGCATCTTGTTCCCAAATGTGTTTCGACGCAGCTCGAGTTTCTGAAAGGGTACTGGGGTACAGGAAGGGTACTGGGGTTTCTGAAAGGGTACCTGAAGGGTATAGGGTAACATATGTAACCCTGGGTCCCTGAAGGGAATGAGATGCTACGTCTCTAGGCCATACCTTAGGTATCACCTGCTTGTGCCTGCTTCATTTATGTTCAAAGCTAACCTGCACAACACACATGCTTTAATTGCTTCCTGGTCATGATGTCACCCCGTATGTGATGTCATGCCCTGTAATTGAATGATTGGAGATGCAATTCTGAGTCCATAAAAGCTGGTGGCGTTCCCATAGCGTTTCAACGCAATGTCTCATTCGTCTCATTCAGGGAACCAGGGTTACATTCTTAACCTGAAACATTATGTTGCACTTGTTGTCTGTATCTGTTTTGTTAAATCTTTTAGTCACTCGTTTACTAAATCACAACAAGGCAATTTTAATTAATTTTGTTATATATTGCTTCCCTGAATTTACCTTAATTGTCTAAGTTTCCTTGCTCAAAGCTCTGAATATCCTAAGACTTTTTTCAAACTATGTAACATATTTATGACTTTAATGCAATATAGTACAAAATACTACCATTGCTACCATTTTTATGTCTTCAAACTGCTAATTTAATGTGTGGAGCAGTAAAGTCTAAAACTTTGTCATAACCTGATAATAAATACATCACATTTAATGATCAGTGCTATAAAATGTTCATTGTCAGATTATAAAAATCAAGAATTGCAGTGAATGTTCAATATGAAACTGTAATAAAATTTTCAAAACTGCAGCTGAAACTATCTAGACCTGAGCTGATCAATTTTGAGGGCATTTCTATGATCCATTACTTCACTGACAACTGGGAAAATGTGCAGAACTTTCAAGCGAGACCAGATGACATTCTAATTGCTACTTACCCCAAAGCAGGTGAGTGTGTTTATTGTAGGTGAAATACATTTAATGACTTCACTTTTCACTTAAAGGATGTCTTATACATCTTTGTTTAAAATAGCATAAAGCACTTTTACTTGCCATTTTGAAGGCATTTTAATATCAGTGATGTCACTGTCTCCAAGACCATCATTACATGCTTCTTCCAGGACAGTGCCATTGCATCTAGACTATCACCAAGTATAGAACAATATCACCTTTCTTTGCTGACTCCCAACTGTGCAGCAATGAAGTTCAAATCACATAATTTAAGTGCTGCATTGCAATAAGTTATTGCTAATTACACACAATGGTATTATTAACTACAATGATAAAATGATTAAAGAGGAGGTGCAGTGGCTAAGATTGGTGCAAAAAACCAAGACAGTGAAAGTGGCATGGATTTGTCAGTTACGGTTACCCAAAAAATGTAATAAAAAATGTGATCTCTGCATTTAACCCATCCTTCATGAGGAGTGAACACACACTGCAAGTTGTAAACACACACCCACACCCAGAGCAATTTGCAGTCAGAGTTAGGTGCCTTGATCAAGAGCACAGGCCTGACTCCTTAACCAGTAGACCACAACTGCCAAAGAAAATACTTAACGTCGTTTGGCTAATGATTGAACAAATTATTGACATTGCAATGCTATTATTTGCAAGCATGCTTTCTCGCATGTTTAACAATTGCTATTTAAGGTTTTACAGCAAACATGTCAATCAAATTGTTAAGGCCCTCTCTCTCCATTGTTCTGCTAGGTACCACCTGGGTGTCTTATATATTGGACCTTTTGTATTTTGGCAATGTTGCTCCAGAGCGTCAGACTTCCCAGCCTATCTACATGAGGGTGCCATTCTTGGAGTCATGCTTTCCTATAATTCCATCAGGTCAGAAACAAATACAATTCACTTTCAGAGATATAAATACTGTATGAAACATAACATTAAACAGATGCATTTGGTCTGTTGTACCTTCTCAAAAAAATGTACAGTTTTACAGTAAATGTACTCTTAACCTCAGTTAAGAGTAAGTTAACTTATTAAAAACCACTATTTTTAACCTTTAGGGACAGAACTGGCTGACAATTTGACAACTTCTCCCCGTCTCATCAAAACTCATTTACCTGTTCAACTTGTACCCAAGTCATTCTGGGAGCAGAACTCAAGGGTGCGTATATATACACATCTTAAAGTAACAACACTACAATGTTTGACTCAAATATAGCATCTTTATTTGTATCTAACAAACTGTTAGTAGATGGTGACATAAAATCTATTTGCAAAAACAACACAGGCTTACGATCCAGAACATGAGTCCCATGAGCACATGAGCACCCCTTGGGTGCTCCGTGAAACATTGATGCATAATCGCTGCATAATCTATATAAGTCTATTTTTTAAGGTCTATCCTAACATTTTGTCACAAAGGGGACAAAAACAACTCATTCTTTATAATTAGGGTCCAGTTGCTTCAAAGTGAGGGTACAATTACATTTGAGAAAACTGCTGGGTAAATATGTTTTACTCATACTGCAACATGTATTCATGTCACCGTATACCAAATTATAAGAACATGAGCATTCCAATTAAAGTGTTTATCAGTAAAGGGAACATATTGCACAAAATATTGTACTTATTGCTTCCTGCTAAGATTATTGACAATACCAACAAAAAGAACAAATCAAATTCAAATTTTATTGGTCACATACATAATCGTACACAGTATGACATGCAGTGAAATGCTTTAACGCCTGCTGACCCTGAGAAAAGAAGAATGTTATTTAAACATAACAGTAATAGCAGTAAATAAGAATCTAAAATTAAAAGAAAAATATTTATATATAGTATGCATTACCATGGTAATGATAATAGTAATGATAATAACAGTAGCAGCATTGAATGTGCAAATAAGCAAGGGTGGTTTGAGATAAGAAAAGTGAGTGAGAAAAATGATACAGAGTCCTATAGTAAGAAA
>JBAJNP010005934.1:0-27249 GCA_036877545.1 Yasuhikotakia modesta
GGGTAACTAGCTGCCCTCGCCGAGCATCTTCACCAGTCACGGGAACCGCTGATCCGCGGCACAGGTAACGCGATCCGTGTTTATATGTAACTGGGTTCGGATCACTGTTAGATTTTCCGTGTCTGTATCTGTGCAATAATTCCATAAACAATACAGATAAGAGACGCACAGTACATACACACATAAACACACGTGTGTGACTATATCCAGCACATAACTGTGTTATGAAGCATAGATGCGGTTACAATCTCCTTCATTTGGTTGTTTGGCAGTGATGTCGGATGGGGTGTTTGTCGGTTCCGGCGGAAACTTCAGCTCTCTCTGCCCCAACGGATCTCAGTGGGCCTGGGACGGACTGGGGGAATGTGTCCAAGACGCCAGAGACATGGCCAGCGTCGTCCTCGGGCTGCTGTCCATAGTTTGCTTCATGGTGTCTTCATTACCGTAAGAAGCTCCACCACATCTTTAGTGTTTCTCATTTATAACAAACCCAGAGTCTGAGAGTCTGAGATCTGTCACAGAGAAACTACTGCGAATGATTCAAGTGTAACTTAAATACAAGATTTACAGTAACTTTAGTTTGGCCAAGGTCATTATGCTGTTATAGTAATGAATATAATGTAATACATCACTAATGATAACAACCGGGTGAGCTGATCTGTATTGGTAACAACCCGCTGCTCTGGGTGTTTGTGTTCATGACTTCATGCAGTGTGTATGGTAACTACTCACTGGGTTAAATGCAGGCTGTTAATAAACGGGTTACTGTATCCTGACTGACATGATGGTTTCACCTTCACGACGTGCTGTTTGTTTAGGCAATACTACAGCTCCTGTAAGTCTGGGAACATGGACAGCGCTCTGTCCATCTGGTTTCTGTTGTTGTGGCTGGGTGGAGACACATGCAACCTCACCGGCTCCTTTCTGGCCGATCAGCTTCCGCTGCAGGTAAAATCTGAGTGTTTCTGCTGTTATTACTGTGGAGCGGAAGCGTTTGATCCGGACGTACCGTTGTTTAAACTGAAGCCTGATGTTTGACCCAGTGCGTTTATCTGACTGCGGTGACTGATGTCTCTGTTTCAGACGTACACCGCTGTGTACTACGTTGTGGCTGATTTGCTGATGCTGTCTATGTACTTGTACTACAAGCTGAAACACAGAGTAGGACGAGGTAAGGTATTGGACACTTCTCATAACTAGTATTCATTGAAGCTGTGGGCGCGCGCTGATCGCACCCCTGTTTTAAATGCCTCATACACGCACTTTCAGAAATGTTTCGCACCTTTGAGTAGCAGCGTTTAATTGTTAGCGCAGTAAGGCTCATCTGCTGAGCGCATCATCAGCGCAGTGTTAAGAGAAAGTGTTCATGTCTCTGCAGGCAGAGATGCGTCGCTGCTGAACGCGGCCGGTGTTCTGTGTCTTCTGGGAATTTCCTCCTCTTTTCTCAGTCTTTCTCACTCAGCCCCAGATGATCCGATGCTCACAGGGTTTAAAGGTCGCGCACTGCTGGCGGTTCAGGAGGGGGAGAGTTCAGTGCAGGTAAGAATTGAGTTTTTATCATGATTATGTGACCTGCAGTAAATACAGTTTTTAAAATAGTTTGATCGGTTTAGTTTGTCATTTGAATTAATGCTTTGATTGTTTTTTGCAGCCTTTCACTACAAAGGAGATTATAGGTTTCATTATTGGTTCAGTGTCGTCTGTGTTGTACCTGTGCTCCAGACTGCCACAGATACACACCAATGTAAGTCTAATGCATGTGAATCCATCTCTTACAGCATGTCAGAACCAAAACAATATGTCTTGATTTACTATAGTTCTGACAGTTTTGAGGTGCACCACATGATGTAACATCTTCAGTAACATTTGTATATTTGCATATTTAATATCCCAAAAAAATACCCATGTTGCTTTTTGTGGCTGAAGTATTTCTCATGTCTGCAGTTTAAGAGGAAGTCAACAGAGGGCGTGTCGTTTTTCCTGTTTGCGCTGGTGATTCTGGGAAACACCACGTATGGCATAAGTGTCATACTGAAGAACCCGGACCGGGGTCAGGGAGAGACCAGTTACATTGTACACCACCTCCCCTGGCTCATCGGCAGCCTCGGCACCCTTTCGCTGGACCTCATCGTATCCTTTAAACGCTCTGAGCTGTTAGCGACGCAGTGAGAGAATGTCCTGCAGACTGAAATCAATGCGCTTTTTTACATGCCTCTCAGACACCGAAACAAAACAGCATGTGAACGTTTCTGTGGCTGTACAAAGGGCATGAATATTTAATGGAGTAAACGTTGAGGCTGCGTCCGATTGGTTGTCTGTTGCTAAACATCTTGTTGTCACAGACAACTGTGTAATTTTAGCACCGTTGCGGCTTCCCTGCGCTGAGGCAAGGTGACCAGAATTGATTTATTGAAGAAGGTTGTTTTGAAAACATGCAGTTAAAGGTCACATGCTCAGAGTGTTTTTGAGGGGCTGTACATTTGACCTACTGGGTCACTTCCATGTATTAACAAAGCACAGATAGTTGTCATAGCAACCAGTGTTGTTCTGCACATCACTAAGGTTGTCACGTCACGTGACGTTTGGTGTGTTCGAGTGCCGAGAGAATTGCAGGATAGTTTGTTCTTTACATTTGAACCTTTTGCCTTAACACTTTATTTCAGATATCTGTGCAGTTTATGATATACAAAAAGTCCCAGGATTCCACAGACACAGATGAGGAGACCACAGCCCTCCTGCGCGACTGAACCATTCGGCTCTACCTGTGATTGGTGGAGATATATGAGATGCCTTGTGATTGGTGGAGATGACTTTGCCCATTAAAGGGCATAGAATTTCCCAAGACTCCACATCTGCTCTTAACAGACATAACTTTTTTTTGTTAGTTTTATTTATTGGATTTTATTCATTGGTTTTATACCTAGTAATGTTCACAGGTTTTGTTCAGTGGGAAATAGTGACACCAAAGGGACTGAACAATTTTGTAATGTTATGTTTGTTCTGTACTTCAATATTTGTTGACAGAACAACAAATATAAAAATGTATTTTATCCTTAATAGAAGTGATTCTTTAGTTAAGTGGCTGTAAAAGATTTAAGGCAGTTAAACTGTAAAGATAAACAGTTTTCTCTGTTTGTTTTGATGATTTGGCAATAATGTGCTTCCATGTGATGTAATCTGTGTAAATATAATTTTGTTAATGAACGTGTTTTTAATCTTTACATTGTAAGATATTCAGAACTGCCCTGTAAGCTGTAACTTCATTGAAGATCTTACATTTAAAAAACGTTAATTTGTTTTTGTGTCTGTTGGCTCATTCTGTCACCAAACGTTCACTAAAGGTTTTGAACGGTTGTGTAATGAGAAATAGTTTGTTTATTCTCTTCCAAACAAACGTGAAAATCAGCACAAAACATTTTACTTTAGTTGTTTATAATGTTAGACTATGTGAATAGTGGATAATTATTTCCTCTGAAACAATGAAACAACGAAAACATTTGAAAACATTTTACCATTACAAGAACAATTACATCTCGTGTCCTCAGGGTGCCGTACGGTTACAAATTGTGTGAAATAAGGCCAGGAACTTAATTTTGCTGCCTTAGGTTGGTTCAGAAGAAGGAATGATGGAAGTTTGTTCTAAGAGCACCAAGCATGACGTAAAATGTTTCCTAGCCGTGTGCTAGATTTTGTAACAGCCCTAAAATCTCTTCGTGTTCTACCCTGTACAGTAGGTCACATCAGCACTCTTTATATTCCTGGAAAATGAATGCGTGTTGTTTTTCTTCATTAAAACAGTCGCTGTCGTTCTCCTCCCTTGAGTTTAGAGCTTCAGGGTCCCAGAACGTCTCCTCTGCCCCCAGGGGAGGATGGAGAGCCCACCCACGGAGTGAAGGAAGGGTTGGGGGTCTCTGTGTGTGTGAGGGGGAGATAACAGGGGTTTGCTGAGCTGCGGGTGTCCTGCTGAAATGTGTGGTGTCACTGAGAATGTGGGAGTGTGTCAGGCGGTTGTGAAACCCTGGCTGAGGCAAGAACCTTCCTGGAGGAGAAGCTGGAAGAAGCGAGAGATAGTGAGGCTCGCTCATCCATCAGCTGGATGAAGCAGAGCTGTTTATAAACACCCGGCCGCTGGGAATGTTCTAATGAGCAGGACATGTTCTCGCTGCACGTTTCTATCTCGCTTTCTGAAGTTAGTCATTGCTTAACTTACAGCTAAACACTCATTACTGCCGTCTACACTTTGTGTTCACAGGCCCAAACTGTCAGATATCTGCTCTGAGCTTTGATTTAACTGAGAATGTTTATAAGAGTTTCTCAGAAGAAGCCTAGAACCACTTAGAACCGTGATGCGTTTATCCTGAGACCCACTCTGTTACGAGACCTTATCCACTTTGTGCCCCGGTGTTTAAACTGCATGTGTGAGACTGAAGAGGTTCTGGTACTGTTGTTTGAATGATCAGTTTGTGGGGGGGACTGTTTGTTCTGCGCATGTGTGTTCTTGTGTGTTTGGCAAGTGCTGGACATCAGGGGTTGAACTGCTGTCAACATCACACATGTAGGAGGCAAATCGAGCTGAGATCCAGAACACGCAACATCAGAGCTGGTGAGTACAACAACAAAACCACACAACAGCTACACAACCTGACTTCCATCTTGTGCTTTTATCTTAAACATTAAATGTCATTTTTAAATGGATAGATTGGATCAGATTCTCACTACACTGGCTACTTCCATTTGTGTTGTTTCATAGTTAGTGACTAAACACAGTTTAGAACTGTGAAGCTTTTACTGTAATTCATCTTAATGTGTAGAACAGCAATAATAATAAACATTCAGTAACTGTGTTCAAATACACAGCATTTCAAAATGTATGTGTTTGTTTCCCTCCATTTTACCAGCGCTGTACAGAGATGAGTTCAAACTGAAAGAGAAGTTTCATCTTTGGGTTCAGAGTAGTTCCACAAATGCCTTTAAACCTGTTAGCTAGAGACACTTTAAAACATTTTATTGTACGTTTATCTGTGTGGTTTAAAGCTTTACCAGTTAACCAGTTTCCTCAGTCAGTCGTGATCTAAGCAGCCGATAATCTCACCATTCAGGACGTCATGAGCTGGACTTTAGACCAACACACCGCAAGCGCGTCTGATTTCCTGCTGCGGTCTGTAAACACACGGCTGCAGACAACCAACAAACATCAGCCATGATAACACAATGACTCATGGAGGAAAGATGAAGGGAATGAGAGAATCTGTGATGGAGGGATTCATAGCGTGTGGTGTTGTGTGTTCTGTGAGGTTTGGACAGTTTAAGATGTTTATAGAAGCAAAAATCTGTGGAATTTAAGAATTCCAGAAAAAATCCATTAATGGTTCTTTTCAGGGTTTGATCTTACAAAAACAATCATTCACTTTTAGACATTTAAAACAAAACTGTAAACATCAAGTTTTTGTTGACTTGAATTGTTGTTTGGCTCTGTTTTATTGTGTTTTGCTCTCATGGTTCCTATTGTAAAATCTTTAACTGACAATAGTTACAATATGCTAAAGCATCTCTATTTATAATTGTACGTGAACATTGTGTGAGAAGAATTAGTGAGTGTTCAGACTCGTTCCTCTCATCTGTTACTGCAGCGTCGCTGCTTTAAACTCCATCTGAAGTTCACAGAGTTCTTTTTGTGGCCTTGCAGTTTTTTTGGTCAAGACCCACAATTATTGTGATGGATGTTGAAAGAAAACCAAAAATGTCCCTTCATTAGATCTCAAAGGCTAATGACGTCCGTTTCTACACTAACAAAACCCAAAGATGAGGTTGAGCTCTTGTGCGTGTGGCATCTGAAATGCTACAATAACGTTGCTGAAGATGTTCTTCGTCAGAACGATGAGTTGGCGCGGGAGGACACGTGTGTTTGTGTCACAATCTGAGGGGTTCAGGAAAGCTGCCCCCTGTCCAGCCCTCCACAGGGTCTGAAGTCTGTCGGGTGGGAAGGTTAGATTCTTAGATTCTCTAAAGCTTTTCAATGTCAAAGATTAACTGCATGACAAACAGAGCTGTGGCAAACACAGTGTGTATAAACACTCCCTACAGTTCCAGAGATGAGACCAGTGTCACTCTGTTTTTGCTCTTGGGACAAAAGAGTGTTTCCCACATTGCCACACAGAACACAGATCCGTACAGTTTGAAGAACGTTTCTAATACTGATGGTGGTCATGATTTTGCCAAGTATGACGTCCCTGAAGAAACTTCTGAAATGTTTGATAAGAATGTTCCAAAACTGGTTTTAATTTTTATGGCTTTTTGAGGTCATGTACATATAATCTCTCTCCTTCAGACATCTTTACACTCTTATAAATCTGATTTCAACATGGTTCTTGTTGAGATGGTCTCAGAGCAGAAGTTAACGGATGGTATTACGTTAAAGAAATTTATTTAGGAATGTTTATTCTTTTGGTGGTAGGAAGTGACAGAACTCAGAGCTGAATACTGGGAGTCAGAGTCAGGCCAGACCTGTGGAGACCGTTTGGGACAGATTGTCTTTGTAAGGTCTCATCCCTGAAACTGTTGCCAGAGCAGCTGTCCGGACACACGGGCCTCATCTCTCGTCATATTCTCACAGTCGTTGTTCTTCATCTCCTCTCTGAGCCCCAGAGGAGAGCGTGGAGATCTCTGCAGTCTTCCACTGTGTTCTGTCATAACCTTTTCATGACAGCGATGCCTAAAATAGCTGGTCTAACTCTGGGGCTGGAGAGCTTGTTGTCGGAGTCTTTATAAAGTAGTGAAGGCAGTAGATTATGAAGTTCATGTTTGTTGTGCTCTGTTATTGGTCCAGACGTTCTTTGTGAAGTGTGTTCAGATCCTGCTGTGAGCAATGTCAGTCACCAGCTACCTCTCTGCTGCGGATACGTATGACATAACAGAGGCACCGCAGTACTATGGTAAGATTACACTTTATCACTCACTATACCTCAAAATCACCTTTTTAACTCTTTTTTTTCCACAGTCTTTATACAGTTTGAGGTGTTAAATTAATGTTAGATTCTAGAACTGCTCTCTACATCATAGCATTTTTTAGTCACTGCACTACTTGACCTGGACAGGGTCATGGGTTCGTATAAAGTATGTGTGATAATCTGTATTCATATGACAACATCAGCCTGATTTGAGTGAAATTCTCAGTTTCACTTTTATTTCATTGTCACTGACAGGAAGGCGAGTCAATGATCGTATTTTATCCTCATGAATGTTTACAGAAAACAGCAGCAGTTTACAAACAGATACTAACACAGAAAATTGATGTCCAGCCTTATCCAGACATAAGGCATCTGTGAGAGACAGAACTGAAGGCCAGGACACAGACTGTGACACAGTTTGGGAATTATGGACAACATAGAAAATTATAGAGTCCTAAATACTAAAAACTTTATTTTGAGTTCTAGGAATGTTCAAAACATCCAGTTTAGATATTATTTGTGAATCAATCGTTTAATGTAAATCTTTTTAATGAATGACTAGATGATCCAATTGCAGTGTTTCCTAAATATTTTCATTTTTGAACAAATCCTTTAAATTTAATGTGTTATGTTTCTCATGTAAAATAATATTTCATCAGCGTTTCTTATGTTCGTTGTCACTATAATTAGTTCTGAGGGAAAGAAAGATGTTCTCTCTTACGCAGATGTTCTCCAGGGATTTCACCAGTGACACGTGTTTCCTCAATGGAGGATCTTTAATCTATAATCCATCTTCCAAAAAAAAAAACACGGAGGCTCCATTCAGTTTGCTTATAAAGCTACAAAGCAAATACAACCATAAACAAAACTGTAACCTTCTCAGCTGCTTCCTGTTTTCAGAGACAGCTGAGATTTGAAAGGTTGTGCTCTGGCTTTTTTTTATGATGTCCCAGCGGCCTCATGAATGTCATTAGGTAATCTGAGAATCATGTGAAACTGGAACATGTTTCTTGTGAAACATTTGCAGTCATTTCATGTATCTCAAGATGTTCCTCTTTTGTTCTTGCTGCAGATGTTCTTGTGGATCCACTGGGTTTCTCGTACCAGGATCCAGATCTACAAAGCTCCATCTATGGCCAGCAGCCGTTTAGCCCCGTCAATGTGCAGTTCTCAATGTACGGCGTATCAAACGCTCAGCCAAATGTTCAGCCGTCGTACCCCTACAGCCACGAGTGCTCTGAGTACATCTGTGAACCAGACATGGAGGTCCAAAGCCCGGCCAGGGGCGGCGTGGTCAGTCTTCCCCTGATGAAGAGACCCAGGATGGGACATGGAGCTCGTGTGAAGGGCCAGGATGAGTTGTGTGTGGTGTGTGGAGATAAGGCCTCGGGATATCACTACAACGCTCTCACCTGTGAGGGCTGCAAAGGTGAAGCTGCTCACACTGTTACAACACAAGCCGGGCATCACTGATCCGCTTCCGGTGTCCAAAAACATCCATGTTCACGAGTCATGAATCATTCATCATCGTCTTCATAAACACAGTCTCTCTGCCATCAGGGTTCTTCAGACGCAGCGTGACCAAAAAGGCCGTGTACCGCTGCAAGAGTGGCGGCAGCTGCGAGATGGACATGTACATGCGCAGGAAGTGTCAGGACTGCCGACTGCGCAAATGCAGAGCCGTGGGGATGCTGGCGGAGTGTGAGGCTGATAAACTTCAGTTACATTACAGCCCTGTGTTTTAGTGACTGAACCTCAGTAAATATAAAACAACTTACACCCTTGTGATTTGTTGCATTATATAATATAGATGCATAGTGGAGTATTGTGTTGTGTTTTTGGACTAATCATACGTCAGGATCTTGTGTTTGGCATGTAAAGCATTAAATCTGTATGATGCTCATGTGTTTCTCAGGTCTGCTCACTGAGGTCCAGTGCCAGTCAAAGAGACTGAGGAAGGGCTCCAAACACAGAGAGGCTGAAGAGGAGGACTGTTCTGAGAACAGAAGCGTCTCATCCACCAGCAGATTCACCACACGGGTAAAACATCACACCAGCTCACAGAGAACGTTCTTTAAACGTTCTCTCAAAAGCATTCTTGCAGTAACATTAGTAGAACATTGCTTTAGTTTTGCATTGTTTGCAGGTTTCCTCTGGGTTCTCCAGAGAACAGAGATGCGTTCTGAATAGAATCATTGAGGCTTATCGTAGATACATCATTCAAGACAACATCAACTGCCGGGTACGTCAGAGAAGTTTTATCTAAAGAAATAATGTAATGTAATAATTTCTATTAAAAATGTCATGTTTGCTCTCTGCAGGTTCCTCTGTGGTCTGGTTTAACAAACACTGAAGAACTGGCCCTACCTCAGACAGAGAAACTTCTGCACTTTTTAAGGAGTGTTCCTGGTTAGTTTCTCTCTTTTTTCCACACGTCTCTTAAATGTTGCGAAAGAGCTGATGTTTCTCTGTGATTTTCTGCTCAGGGTTTGAGTTTTTGGAAAGTTCTGACCAGAACACGCTTCTGTCCAGCTCATTAGTTGAGGTCATGTTTCTGTTCCTAGCTCAGCAGTTCTCAGCCAACCCCACTGGTGTTAGCACAGGTACATTACATTACACCAGGAGTTCAACACTATATTAAGTGACTCTTTATTGATTCATGTCGTCTTTCAGCAGCTTTTTATCCCGTAAGTCTGAATAACTCAAACCCTGACTGGATGAAAACATGCAAGATTGGGAACAGCCATAAGATAATAACACACACAGGTGATTCTTCAATCATCAATCACATTCACTGGCAGATGTAACGTGACGGCGAAATGATGTCTAAAAGTTTTGGTCGTGTTAAAGATTGTTGTGGGTTTTGTCTTCAGGCCAGAACGATGAGCTCTTGAGATCTGTGGTAAATTTCCTTCACAGTATGGTTGCCATAGCAGTGAGTGATGGTGAATATGCCCTTCTGACCGCGACTGCAGTGTTGTGTTCAGGTCTGTGGATTAACATTGATTATGATTAACATTGTCAAAAGATCTCATGCAAACTTCTGAAGTGTTGTTGCAATTCCCAGGACAGCCACTTACAGAGCAAACCGCATGTGATATATTTAGTTTTCCACTTGCAGATAAATATGTTAAGTTTGTTTTAGATAACCTAGGTGGTCAAAATTGGTAACATTTTCTCCGGCGTCACTGTCAGTTAATAAAAGCATTTGTCTCTGTGGAGCAGACAGGCCGTCTCTGCGTGCGGCCGGCTGTGTGGAGAACTTACAGGAGTTTGTTTTGGAGCTCCTGTCCAGACTGTGCAGCAGCAGTCAGGGGGCAGCTCAAGACCCCCGGCGATTCGCCCGGCTCCTGGGTCGACTGACAGAACTGAGGACGCTACGACACAATCACCTCACCCTCCTCCCACAGCAGCCCTGGGACATGCAGTCCTCAGGCAGCCTTTAGGGAGAGAGATTAATGAGACCTGATCTATGTTGCAATACAGTTTCTGTTTTTTGTTTAGAACAATAATCCAGGTCATTGTACTGTTGGTTACCCATGTGCAAATAAAGTTTATCTAAAAATGCATTTTTCTCATAAGCAGTAAATAAACATATTCTTTAGACATCTTGTCATTCTTTATGTTCTACTTTTTAAATTAAGCCTCTATGCCTGGAAATCGCTCCACAAGTTCAAATTTCACTGACCCCGCCTCCTCTGTGATTTCATTGGTCTTCTTTGTAAAACAATTATTTTCGTAACATGTTTGAGTAAAACTCATATGCTGAGGTCTTCACACAATCTAAAACCCACAGATTATAGAGTTATAAAGCACATTTGATTTGAAATCCAAATCAAGTTTACATTACATTACATTAAGTTTACATGACTTTACATTATTATACAGCTAAAATGTATGGATATTAAAAAAGTATAAACACTTATGGATTTATAAATTTCAGGTGTTTTTTTTTATTTTAAACATGACATGAACAGTCCAGTTAGTTTCAATAAAACATTTATTTCTTCCACATGAAAATACTGTCTGACAGGTTATTGGTGGGAAAGATCTGCTGTTTGTACACGCTTGAAATTTAGATGTTTCATTTTATAAACGGTAAACGTAAGTTTTACAACTTTCTGTAATAAATACAAGCTTCTGTGCTGGATGGTAAAAGCGATTTCTACATCATCTGTCTGTAATCTTCAAAAAAACAAATCAAGGCCAGAGTCAGAAATGAAGCGACTCGCATGAAGTTAGATCTTAATATTCAATAGTTCATCTTAAATAAGAGTCTGGATTTTCATCTTAAACCAATATAATTTAATTCTTTACGGTCCATAAATAAATTACTTTTTGTATCAAAAGTGAGCGTATATATTTAACCATAGACAACTGCCATGTACATATACATACAATGTAGGGCAGTAATGTACACATATACGGGCAAACTGTGATATCAGGAGCAGGTAAATCGGTTCATCTGAAAATCTTTACATGTAGGTACACAACCTTCAGGCAATTTATTTCACAACAAGAAAATTAATTTAGATACTTTATGATAAAAAACAAACTTATATACAAGAGTGTCTTTACAATGTACAAGTGGTTTGTAAAACTTTAAAAAGCGTTCATAAGAAAATGGCAGTGACTCATTCAAACGTTTGGGTCAAATTCATCCATTCATTCATTCATTAAAAAATGATAACTTTCAGAAATGAATTGCTTTGAATGCACTCAAGGCTAAAACTCGTCACTGTAAAGTAACGCCAGTTAAAACACAAAATGACAGAAACTGTGGCCCTTTAAAATCCTAAAAACTTGAACCACCAAAACTATCTTTCAAATAAAAACAAAGTAAAAACAAAGTAAAAACAAATAAAAAACAGGGTAAAATCAGCCCTCTACCAAAATCTGTCATGAACCAGGAAACTGGCACCTGGAACATTAACCAAATGGCTCTTAGTTTGGGTTAGTTTGTTGTGGTGGTTCAGCACAGATCATTTCAGATGGGCTGATGTTCTACAGGTAGTTGGAGCCGATGAACCCGTGCTCTCCCCGAACACGGCTCAGATGAACCATGGCTCGATCGTAAGCCACTTGCACAGACTTCCGGATGCTGGTCTTCTTTGCCTCCATCATCCGCAACTTATCGGCCGTGTCGTCCACGCCGAGAGGAAGAACTTTATCCTGTGGAAGCCACTGCCTGCAGAGAGAACAGACACTAGCTGAGAAACTGAGACTAACTGAGAAACACAAACTGAGAAACTGAGATGAAGGAGACCTCCAGCGTCTCACCAGGTGCGTTTGTTGTCGAAGAAGAGCACGAGGAAGAGCTTCTCACCCGCCTCCTCCTGTCTCTGCTCGCCCAGACGCAGCACGTCCAGAGGAGGAACAGGGATGGGCACGCCGTTGTGTAAGAGACCCTCCTGAGGCATGTCTGGATCTATAATCTACAAAACATCATTAAAGGCAGTGAAAAACTCTGGAGTTTTTATCCATGAGAATTACTCATGAAACCTCAGTGATGCTGAAGGGCTGGAGTAACACAGAGGCGAACGATTAAACAATAGAAAAAAGATTATAAAGACAAACATTTTAAATGTGAAATAAAAGATGCACAATAACCGGGAGCAGGACCAGTAAAAAAATCAATTTCAATTTTGATTTTATGTTGCCATTAAAACTTTATTGTCCCTTTATTATGAAACTCCATCAAAATTCACACAAGCCTTAAAAATAACAGGATAAAATTAAACCATTTCAGAGTTGTGCAGCAGTGAATGAATGTGAGTGCAGCGCCCTCTCTCACCAGCGCTGGGTATGACGGGTAACCTCTGCATTTGGCCCAAACCAGATCCAAAGGTTCCGGTTCCGCCATGTCTCCGTTTGACAGCACATCTAAATAAAACAAGGATTACAGTATGAAACAATGAACTCAAACACATTACAGTCCATTACACTGTGTGTCATTTATTTTAAAACAACACTACATCTGTTTGTATGGCGTTCAACAGACGCTCAACATTATTAAATGTTACTGCAGTGAAGCATCGAAGCTTCATCAGGACTCAGACCTGTGCCGGTGTAGTCAGAATCTCCATTTACGGTGTCTGGGAACTGGACTCTGGACAGGGCCGGTTTCCCACGACTCTTTTTAGGTGTCGAGACACTGAAATCAACAGAAACAGTAAATGATACTTGTGTCCTGTCAGCTGAGGAGACGTCTGAACGGTTCTCTTACGGTTCTCTGAGCGTCGGAGATGAACTGCAATCGGAGTCAGAACCGCCATCTTTGTGTTTGTGAGAAGTTCTGAAGCCGTTTGTGAGAGCTGAAAAATGAAGGTTTTTACATGTAACTTTACATGTAATTTTACATGAGCATCATCACTCATTATAAATCAAAGAGTTAATCAATCATACAGATAAATGATACAATATTAAACAGAGAGTAAGTGTCTGCACACTAGACTTTAACACATGCAATCCTCCATCATTCCTCCAGCAGTGAAAATGAATGTGTTCTTACAAAAGCTTACAGCTAAAAGATCCACATGCAGATTTTTCTCAGTTTCCTACATTTGTTACTAAGAACAGTGTTTAAATGTATTAGCAGTGTACTGAGAGCTGTAAGAGCAGTGACATAAATGTGCAGCACACTCTAGCGTCAATGACCTGAGGTAACACATTAGCAGACAGGTGACAAGATCCACACTAATGCTGCGGGGGTCTTACCGGGCTCAGCAGGGAGCGCAGGGGCCGTTCTCTCTGGTTCTGAGCCACAGCTGTCGCTTCTGGCTCTCTGATGACCTGGAGCTGATATGGGTGGAGGTGTCGGAGGGCTGGTGTCTGTGCTGATGGTGGGGTTGCAGTTGGGTGTGTGTGTATCTGTTAGCTCAGCGCTAACAGCCTCGTCCCCGTTTCCATTCTGAGTCTGACTGTCTCTCTCACACTGCAGCTTCGCTCTGTTCTTTGCCTTCTTAAACAGGACGGAGGTTCGGCGGCCGACCCCTCCCGCTGCGGGTAGGGGGGGCGACAGCCCGTTGGTCAGTTTGTTCTCTGCAGCAGACGGGTGATCCTCAGGTTTTGTGAGGTCCGAATCCAACTCCTGGCTCTCGCTGTTGAGTCTGAGGCGTTTGGCCGGACACGGGGAAGTCCTGGGGTCTAAAGTCATGGGTCGGAGGGTGGGCGGTTCCTGGGGGGTGTCTCCTGGGGAAGGGGGCAAGGCCAGGCCTGTGGGCTCCAGCGTGGGTGGGGGTGTTGATTTGCTGTCATCTAGATGGAAAAAAAAACATCAAAATAAGCAAGAAAAATTTATTTTGCGAATCCAGAACTGTATCATGCCTCACCTTTGTCTGATGATGATGATGACAGGTTATGTTCACCATCCATCTCTTTGTCCTCATCCTCTTCCTCATCTTCCTCTTTGAGGTCTCCATTGAGCATGTGCGAGTTCCGTGAGTGTTGCCTGAAGCGAACGCTGTTGATCTCTCTGCGCAGCAGCCGGATGCGGCGTGTCCGCGCTCCGCTCAGCCGCATGGAAGTTACCACGTCTAACTTCTCCAGCAGCTCCCGCAGCTGGTCTTCTGTCGTCATGTGCAGCCGGTTGTCAGGGTCTAGCAGTGTGTCCACTAAACACACAACAAACCAACCATCAGTACAGGAGAATGATAATGACCGCATGCTGCATAAAGCTGAAGGTTACATGTGCAGAAATGCACAACATGTAAGAGCATCATATAAAGACTTTATTTCAGCCCTCGTTTCATAAGACTCCTCGCTGTGGTACTCACCGTCTTCCAGAGTGCAGCGGTAGTAGTTGTTTTTGTGTGGAGATTCGGGCAGGTGCGTGCCTGTGTCCAGATCAAAGCCCGTGTTCTGGGCCTGTCTCTGAGCGTGCCGCAGGATGGCGCCGCCGAGGTCCCGCAGACGCACCGCAGCTTGATAAAACACAGTGTCTTTAGAATTATACAGCAGACAGTTGGAGATCATGAGGTTAAAATCAGCCTCCAGGTCAGACACTGAACGATATCTGTGAGCCTCCAGTTTGGTTCTCATGGTGGAGAAATCCATCGGCTGCGAGATGAACTCCAGATAATCAGGAACCTGAGAAAACAAGAACAGTTTCTGCTGGAACGGACGGAACACACCTTTCATACTGACATATAGTTACACAATGACATACACAACTCCATCAGTCCAAACGCAGACACACCTCTTTCAAGTTGACGGGTTGTGTGAATATTTTTGCAGTATCTTTCTCCTGCAGCTGGTCTAGAGTGGACCGCAGCAGAACCAGGACTGGAGTTAACTGGTGTTCAGTCACGGCTTGTTGAACCTTCACCTAGAGAAACAAAATACACACAAAAAGTCTGTTGGTGGCTTCACTCTGATTGTCTGTTTAGCTTTATGTATTCACTACATACTAAGAGCTTAGCCTACCTACAGTGTGTTCTTTTGTAGATTTACATGAACTTTGGAAAATACACATTTCTTACTAGTGAAGACATTTGTTGGCAATATGGGAAATCAAACAGTTTCTTTTAGTTTTCTCTGTCTCAGATTTTAACCGGTGAGTGTTTAGTTAATTTTCAGGTCGTGTTGAAGAACTTGAGTCAGTTAGTTGAGTCAGATTCAGAACACAAGCTTTCTCAGTTACATCATGTATTAACTTCACTACACCCAGCCAAGACAAAACTCAAAAACTGTATGTTGTTGCAACGCTCTCTGCAGAGGTGGAGTTTCTGGGCATCAGCAGTGATTAAAGATAACCGAGATGTGCTGCAGACGGATGTTCCTGATGAAACCTGGTACCTGCTCTCTCTTCAGCTTCTCTCTCTTGCGGATGAGCTCTATCAGCAGCCGAACTCTCTCCAGATCATGACGGAGCTTCTGCCAGTACTTCAGCTCTTCCTGCACAGCGTTCAGCTTCTCGTCTGGCTCCACCTGCACAGAGACGCACAGTTTACAACAAACACACACAGCTGGAGATAATAGCCGTACAGCGCAGCATTTCATGTGGATGACACCGACCTGCTCTGCACTCCTCTGGGCCTGCAGATGTGAGTGTAAGCGGCGAATGAGAGGCACTCCATTGCGTGATTGGCGTTTAAGCAGCCAATAGTTGTGCAGTCTCTGCATGAACTGATTCTTCCTCTGTATGATAACATCTTTACAAATTTTGTTCAACCTGCACATAAAACCAAATCACATACACAAAGCATTTCTAAACTATTTATTTACAAAACAGACACAAATGCTCCTCTAATGTAAATCCATATAAAAGAGTTTTCATTTAGGGTGAAAATTCTTAATTAATTACTCAACCTAAAGTCATTTCAAATCTGTATGACTTTTTTTGCTTTTAAGGAAACACAAAAGCAGATATTTTAACACTGATTGTGTAGACAAAAAAATCTCAAAATATCTTCATTTCTGTTTCACAGAGGAAAAAAGTTTTTAATGGTTTTTAATGAGGTTGATAATATAATAGACAGTCACATTTTCATTTAGAGTTAAACTATCTCTTTAATTTGATTTTTGAATGAGTATATTTGGATAGAGTGATCTTACCTGTAAGCAGGGATTTCTGGGACGGTGACCAAAGGTGTTGCCACTTTTCTCAACATCTCTTCTTTTGCTGCCTTCCTCTTCTGCTGTTTAGAATTCAGTTTATTGCTCCTACGCTGTTTTTTCAGCTGTGGGGTCTGAGTGTAAGCACTGCGGCCCCTGTTAGCTCTACACCCCAAAACTCTCCCCCCGGTTTCTTCATCATCCGAGCCCTCCTTCGCAGGCGGCGAGTGCGCCTCGCAAAACGCTGTCTTTTTCACCGAAAACGTCGTACCATTGACGGTAGTCTCCCTGACAGGTTCTATCTTCATGTAGAGTCCCGCCCTCTGAGCACAGGTGACGTGAAAAGCCGTGTAGCAGTTGGCTTTGTGGCACTGGATGGACGCTCCACTGCCTTTCTGCTTACACAGGTAGCATGTGAGCTTCCATCTGGCCGGTGGAATGTTGTCTACACCCTCAACAGGCTCAAGGAAGACAGTGTTGGCAAAACAAACCTCTGGGATCCAGATAGCACAGACCACGTGCGCCCACCGACCGTCACTTGTCTGTTTGAAAGCTCCTCCCCGATTAGGGCACAAAACACAGTCCACGGGGCGAGAGGGTGACTGCAGGCAGCACCGGCAGAGCCACTGTCCCTCTGGGATGTAAGGAACCCCATAACATTCCTGGTGCACAGCCAGGTTACAGATATCACAAAACAGAATGACGTTGCTGTTGAGACACTCGTCGTCAAGACACACGCAGCAGAAGGCGTCTTCATCGATGATGCTTTGCGAGGGGGCATGGCTTCGTGACTCCAGGAAGGACTCTTTTTCCAGACGGTCTATCAGGAGCTCAAAAGTGTCCGGCGAAACTTCCGGATGGCCTTCGGATTGTCGCCTGTCATTCACCAGTTCCAGCCAGGCCATGTCTTCCTCATCCATGTCATATTCTGCATCCGTGTCTAACTCCTCACCAGACTTCTCAATGTAACGGTAGTAAGCCGTCAACCGAGGGGGAACCTCCACTGGTTCGAACGACTCCAGCAACCTAAAGATGGGCTTGGGAAGGCTGTGTGGATTGGACTGCGTTTGAGATTGTCCGTGTGACCCAGCGCAGTGGTTTTGAGAAGACGACGACTTCACGTCCTTCTTTTTGCCTCTGTGGAGAGCAGCCCTGCGCGGTGAGCTAACCACCGCAGGGGCAGAGGTCTGCTCGCTGTTCTCCTTGTTGCTGTTGCACTCAGCAATGTCCTGAGCTGTCATTTCATCTTCAGTGATGACCGTCAACGGGTCGAAGATGCTAATTCTGTGCAGCCGTCCATCCAGGTCCACCTCCACCATCTTCTGGGCCTGTGCGTAAGTCAGGGTGTCTCTGGTGGGCGAAACCTTCAGCCGGTAGGGAGAGGGAGAGCGTCTCTGTGCTGAACCCCTGCCTGCTGCCCCACTGCCCGGGGCATTAGTGTCCAGGGCCCGAGACAAGCCCCCCCGCCGCCGTGGTTTTCTCATAGGAACTCACAGCACACAGCCCCTGTTTACCTGCAATAAACACACACAACACGTCATTAGTTTCACAGTTGTGCTTCATTTCTTTTTTACACCAAAACATTAATTTCCTCTATTGAAACAATAAACATCAGAAATGTTTTCGCACAGACTCTTTAATAAAACGCGTTTGCCGGAAGTGGTTACAGGCTGTTGACTGAACGCTTCCGGTTTTGGTTATTAATCATAAATAATTTCCTGTCAGTTAAATTTACACCCGACCTTAAGAAAAGCAAACGTTTAGCAATGCGATCGTTTCCACTTTTATAAACCTTTACTTTGCGAGTAGTTTTGTAGAATAAACGCACATGCAAATTTAACGAAATTGTCCTTGTGACCAACAGACTAAAGTAGAGACAACGCGTTTAAAACAGCGCAGCTCAGGTCGCTCGACCATAGCGTGTAAAATGCATAAAGCCATAAATCGTTAGATGAAGACTATATAAAGTTAAATGTATGTAAATGTAAATACATGCATTAGCTTCGTAAACGACATTTGATTACACAAACTCACGGGAAGGATTAAATTCAGGCCCGCCGCCAACTAAGTGTTTTTATTTACTGTCCGATGGGCGGGACTTTAGATATTACGAACAAGGCCTTTAACACTTTATCACCTTACTGTCACCTCTAAACCCCCTTATAGAGCGTAATACGGGGTCACATCACATTCATAACATCTGCCCGGGTTAACATGTTATAAAACTTAAAGAGAAGTTTGGAGGGATTTATCGCCAAAGTTTATCAACCCCGTGTACTTCAGCAGCCAATCACAGCCGCCCGACCTCTCGGTCCAGCCAATCAGCGACGAGAAAAAGTCCGAAAAGGCGACGGGTTAGGTTGCGCCAGGTCCATGTTTCCAGAACGAAACGTCAGCCATGTTTCCAGAGCAGAAGTTCACAGTTACCCTCGTTTCACTGAAACACTCACACAACACATCCGCTGTAAAGCCGCACACGGGCCCCCGACTCACGAACGAGGCCGATTAAAACCCAGAGAGACGTTGCCAAGAAGGCTAAAGCTGGCGGGCCAGCGAGCCGCTCTCGCCCGGGTAACCAGCGCAGAGACGCCGCTTGCAGGCACCAGCTAGCCGGCTCAGCTAAGCGACAGATGACATTGACACACACGCAAAATACAACCGGACCAAGCCGCTCAAATACCTTATTTTCCAGCCGCAACTCCGCAGGGAACCGGGCTGTTTCCGCGCTGGCGGCTTGGCTGAAAAGCCGGTAGAAATCCGCCAATAAACCGTCTAATTTCTCCTAATTTTCCATAGTTTCCTGCGTCCCCGTGAACGTCGACGCATTCGCCGCACCCTGACCTGCGCGCGACCGCGAGTTTAGACCGGAGCCGAAGCTCAGCTGGTTGTTTTCAGCCCGAGACCGACCAGCGTCGCCGCCTGGTCAGATAGTTCGTAACTCGCCGGAGACGGAGGCAGAGACGAGCTTTCGGTGGAGATAGTAAGAACACGCCCCTTCAGAAAAGCAGGCCATCTGCAATGTCAGCTTTAACGCCGATTTAATAACACACCGCGGTGTTTGTTTAACTCGGTACCGCCGGGGCTGGAGGTTTGTGAGACCCGGGTGCGCGGTGCTCCTGGCGAGCCGTCGGCAGTAACGCATGCGGCGCGCGCGAGCCGCTGCACGGATGCAGCAGGAGGATTTGGCCGCTGATCAAGTGTTTTATGATCGACGGGCCAGCAACACTTTACATGAGTGTATAAACACATTTAATGTATTGTGCAGTAAAACCTGGGCACACTTCAAGTATAACGAGACATAAATACATCTGTTAATGTACGTTTGCTTTCAATGATGGAGTCATACATGATTAGGTAACACTTTACATTAAAGTTACAATATTTAGTTAACGATGGTTGCATGAACTGAAAGTCACCAGTACTGCAGCATAAAACTTAGTAAATGTTCATTTCAGCATCTCATAACAAACTAACATGAACGATCAATGACAAACATGTTAATGCATTAATGTAAATGAGCCCTTACTGTAAAATGTTACCAGTGATTTCATTTGGATCCATCAATCTATGTTTGGTTATATTCCTGAAACAACATGGAAACAGATTAAGTCACAACAAGCCTCAATGTCAGTTAAAATACATCCTATAGTTTGTAAGAACAGAGGTTTGAAGGAGCTTTACATCTAACATCATTGTGCTTCTTAAACCCTGTTTTCTCACTTCCAAAGTGCCATTTGTTGTGGCCATCCATCAGTTCAGCTCATTTACATTTTCCTCCAAGCAAAACATCTTATCACACCTTCAAAGGTCTGAAGACAGTCAAACAAGCCTAATGATCCTAAACACTTTCTGCAACAGTTCAGGTTTCTCTGCAGTTTATATGTAAAATATATTGACCCATAACACTAAAGCACATAAATATATGTCTCTCTCTTCTGTAGAGTGTTTTGCCTGGCAGTATTCAGAGGTCGGTTCACTCAACAATCTACAGTTTATATGTTTTTTAAGATGGGATGTTACAGTGTGTGTTTGTGTGCTTTATTAAAGCTACTGAAGGTGTCTTGAGTGGTGAGTGTTTCTAACAGTTCTGTGAGGTAATATTCATTAACACACAATAAAACCCTAATGCACAGATCTCATGTTTGGACATTTTTATATTGTTCCCATTTGGTTAGCTCTTTTTTTTAGCTCTTTTTTTGGTTAGCTCCATTTGTGTTTTTATGAATAATTGTCAAGAAGGGCATTTTAATTTTGTGATTGAGTTTTAAGTGCACACCCGTGCTAAAGCGATCACTCCTCACAAAACACACACACACAGAATAACCCGCTGCAATAACATTTTTAATATCAAGCTTGTCTCTTGTGTTCTGCTCTGTTTGAGGCAAAGCAGCACAGATCCTGTATTTTGACTTTCTGTGGAAATCCTTTTTTCACAAGAAGCGTATTATTTATGTTCTGTATCACACACACACATCATGTCATGCAATGAGGGTTGACAAAACAAGATTTTTCATTTTTGACCTATCGCTGTAAGGTGCTACACACATACACAACAGACACCACAATATTAGAATAAAATTCTACCCCAAAATACCACCCAGAGGCTCAGAAAAACCATCTTCTCCTAAAGCAGCCGGGTGTTTTACTAAACACAATTCATATATAGTTTTTAGGAGTGAACTCTCTGTCTGAACTGTTCAAAAGATGAAAGTAAAATTGTGTCATTTTAATTCAGTATTTCATCATTATGTCATTGTGAGTGTATTTCTCCTCTTAGAATCTCTTCTTGGGAACGGAATGAAACTCCTCACTTCTTTAAACGATAAACCTGTGAAGAAAAACACCGCATTCAATTTAATGTACATACTGCATGTCATTCTATCCCTTATACAAAACATCAAACACAGCAGCCATGACCGTCTAGGGAAAAACTCACGTTTCCACTCTTGTATGGGCAGCGTGGCGTTGTCATAGCTGTCGTCATACGGCGTCGGCTCCGGCCAGTCCTCCGGATCCCTCAGACCATCGAAATAAGTGTGAGCCAAAGCAGCGTCTGCGGTGAGACGTGTTCCTGCATCCAACACCAGCATCTTCTCTAGCAGGTCAACCGCTGTGGTAGTTACCGTGGTGAGGGAGGAACAGGTGTCATACACAAAACAACAGCATTAGTTTAGCAACAGCGGACAGATGTATCATTAGTTAAATGACTGTTAGCATGAGGTAAACTGAGCAAAAATCTGTTTATAAACTTTATAACTGAACTGAACTTTATAACTGTTGTTATGTGTTGTTGTAAATCACTGAATTATATTAATGATTTCTTTATTAAACTGATCTAGCAAAGCAATGTGTTGTGTTTTGCTATTTAAAGAAAATTAACATTGAATAATCACTGAATCTGAATGTTATAAAGATCATGAGACGAGTCTAAAACTGTGGTGATGTAAAACCAGCTTTGCTCATAAAATTATAGCATTGTGATGTTAGCACAGCCACCCTGTATCACCAGCCACTCATTCAGATTCAGAGCAAAACGTTAATTCTTAACATGGAATGATGAAGATGATGGCGTAAATGTTTTTGAGCTCCTGCCTTTAAAACGTCTATTAAATTCCCAGCTGAAGTTTGTAACTAATCTAGACTGCTGTGCAACACCACAGCATGGATGTGCTAATCTCTCCTGGTGACAGAAAAACTCCTGAAGGCTTGAGTAAAATGTGAAAACCAACCAAACTGCACTTTCACAGCAGCTTGTCACTTTTGTCAGCAATAATGATACATCACTCTGACAAGCAGAAACTTTGCAGTCAAACTAAATCATAAGTTTTACAATGGAAAAAAGTCTTCTGCACACCAGCTAAGGTCACAGCACGACACAGGAGTAATTTTGTTATATTATGGGTATTACTTACCCTTTTTACTGGCCCTTGGAAACAAAGCAGAGAAGGCTTTGCGTGGATACGGGGGCAGAGAGCTGACGTAGCTCTTTGCCTGTTAAACAGAGAATTGACTTTGATTAAGATAAAGACTGACAGCTGAGCCCAACAGCTACAGCCACCATCTCACAAGATGTCAATAATTCAGGCAAAGTTTCTAGCCTTCATTTCCATCTTACTTTTATTGCCATAATATTAGCAGTTCATTCCAGGCTAAATCCAGATTTCAATTCAGATTAAATGAGGATCCAGACCTACGTCACACACACACACACAAACACACACTAAATGTTACCTCTGGGCTTTCTAGTTTCTCGATGAATTCTGGGCCGGGGGTCCCTGTTACTTTCATAATCTGAGTCAGTTGGTCCATGTCTGAATGTCAGACGTCAGGAACACAAAACCAAACAGCACATGGTTTTAAACAACATGAGAGCGAGTGAATGACGGCAGCTTTGATTTCTGGGAAACTATTTCTTCAACTAATATTTTAAATGGAATTTTTTGATGGTTCGTAGACTTTAGTGGAAGGATACAGTCTTTTCCTTTAAAGAGTGTTTTTCCATTAAACATTTCTCCCATGATGCACCCAACAGACCAGATATCCACTGCAAGAGGAAAAAAGCAACAAATACAATAAATATTGAACTATGATCATTATTGCTACAAGCACCAGCCATTAAAACAATGCAAACTATCTGACGTGTGGCAGAACTGTGCAGCAGCACTAGACTCTAGTATTGATCTTAGTAATAAAATCAGAGGACATTTAGTCTAACTGCCTTATTAAAGATTAATATCTACACAATGGAGCATTTGTTACAACATTAAACTGAAAGTAAAAGAAATACTGACAAATACTTAACAGTCTCTGTACAGAAAGAGAATCAATATGAACGTGTGCTGAATAAATGTTATATAACTGTTGACAAACAGTTCAGTAAGTTCTTGTATGTAATATACAAGTTCAGTTCTTGCACACAAAAATCTCATTGTCAGTAAATAATGCAGAAACATTTTCTGAAAAGAAATGAAGTGGAATTTGGGTTGCAAAGTGTATTTTCATAAACATTTAGATCATGTTAAAAGGCTCCTGACAGGAAAGGTGTGTCAGTCCCAACACTGTAAATGTCGTACCTGTCTGTGTGTAGTGCATCCAGTTCAGAATGACCTCGGGCGCCCGGTACCACCGCGTCACCACGTACCCCGTCATCTCTGCCTCCGCGTGACGCGCCAGGCCAAAATCCAGGATCTACAGGCAGAACAAACACAGGCTGTTACTGTGAACTGTCGGCCGCTCTCTCTCCTCTCTGTTACGGTGAACGAACGACGGCACCAACCTTCAGCTCACAATCCTGGTTTACAGCCAGATTTCCCGGTTTGAGATCCTGAAATGCATAAAGGTGTTACTCTGCACAAAGAATTGTTTTGGAACAATGACACAAGCTCTTAGTGATTTCCTGTCAGATCTTTAATCTGAATGCAGAGTAAATGTGTCTACATTCAAAGTGTGCTGGACAGCTCTGAACTGTTCTGAGCATGTACAGACACAGCCTCACAGAACAGGAAACCACTTGAACGTGAACGAATACCTTAAACTGAGTGTAATTTACAGCAGTCAATATGCACATGTGAACAACAGCAGATGGCCTTTGACTCCGCCTACCATAAATGACTTCAGTTTAAAACTACTGGGTGCAACAAACAACTTGACATTTTGGCTTTGTCTCCAAAAAGTGCTTTACAAATCGGAAATGTTTTAAAGGTGGAATGTAATTTTTTAATATTAACAGAACTCCAATCTCAGTTTAATCTCAGACAACTATAAGCAAACCATTCTTACGATTTCCCCCCAAACAGTGTCGCTATTATTACACCGCTCTGTTTGTGTGAGCATCCTGATCGGCTCAATACAGCAACAACCAATCAGTTTGAGGCAGAGCTGTCTGTTTGTTTAACAAATAGCAGACAAGCGTGTTGTGTAGGAAATGATTATATTTGCAGTTCTGATTCTAGAGATGCAGAAATAACACGCTTCACTTATCTGAATGAAATGATTAAATGCTTGTGATATAATCACTGATCAATAACATCACAGAATTGGCTGTAACTGGATGTCATTCAGGAAGATGACAGACTTCCCAAAAGACTTTCCTGAAAAGAACTGCAGATCCCAAGAGATGCCGTGTGTCTTTCATTCCACTCTGTGTGGGAACGATAATGATGAACAGATGCTGTTCTCACTTACTCTGTGAATGATGCCAGAACCATGAATGTACTGCAGAACAAACAGAGATCAAATCAGTGTCTCATTTACATTACTGTGATTCTGTAATGCAATATACTCACAGCAAAATACATATTGATCGTATTATTATACATGAATTATTATACACAGATCATATCAACTGCAATCATTACTGTAAGAGTTTACAGGAAAACCAATTCTGATCTGACCTAGTAAACACCAGATGTGATTTTGAAGAGCCAAGTGTTTTTCTGGAAAGTCAACATGACACAACATTCCCAACTGAAACTGGAAGGTGTTTGGATTTGTCCAAACGAGTGGATTGTGAAATGTTGACATTTTTAGGGATACAACACTGCCAGCAAACTTCAGAGGATTTGACATCAAGTAAAATATTTTGGAGTTTTTGGAATATCATGCACTGATGAATCCCACAAAAACACCAGGAATATGAAGCTAACATGGTCAAAATCTGCTACCATGTTCATTTTAAAGTGAAGTTTGTGAAGGTTAGTTTATGTGTGACACAAATGACTAACATTTCCTCCATGTTAATCTTAACCATTAACACACCAGAACATTTAACCATCACTTAGTTTTGTTTTGCTGTGTTGATTTTAACACAATAAAATCTCACCGGTCCACTCCTCACAGCTGTACATTAAACATCCAATATGTGTAACTGGCTGTGACTTTCACTATTGGTTTAGGGAATACCTAGTTCTGCAGGTAAACATTAATTTGCTTTGACCTTTAGCCCACACAGCATCTGATAGACCAGGAACTGGATGCGATCTTCTGAGAGGAGGCCTTTGACTTTAGACAGATCGGTGAACATGTACGGCATCACCAGGTAGCTGAAACAGATGGAGGACTGTTTATTTTTCTATATTTTAAAACTGTAATATTTACTCTTTTCTCATGTGGCTCAAAGGCCATTTTCCCCAGAAGAATTTTTAAAGAATCTTCAATTATTTTCATACAAAGTATGAAGGTTCATACGTATATGCTCACAGACAGATTTCAAAGATGTCGGTTAAGACTCACAAGTCCTGGAAGTCGTCCAGTCTGGAGGCAGGAGTGAAAACGTCCAGCAAACCTATTACCTGCAACATAACATCAGACGAACAGCAACATGATAGAACAACAGTCATCTTAATCTTTAAAGTTGATGACACCGCAGTCTATCATCAATGAATCATCAATGAGAAAAACAACCAGCTCTCTCTTCTTACACAACATAACGTCATATAAAACAACGACCCCGGGGTCTGACACACGCTGCTGCTCACATTCTCATGTTTCATGTGTTTGAGGAGTCTCAGCTCACGATAGGCTCTCTTCGCAAAGATCTCCGACTGAAAGGGCCGGTGCAGCTTTTTAATGGCCACCATCTCCTTGGTTTTATTGTTGATGGCGGAGCTAAAACAGGGAGAGGAACAATCACCATCATAACACGACCATCACAACCATCACAAATGCAATCAAAATGTACTGAAGTTAAGTTCAATGCCCAACAGTTAAACTTTCAGGAACTGATACGGAAAATGCATGATTTAAAAACACAAAAATGATGATATAGTTCAAACTGTGATTGTCACGTTTTGCTTTGGTTGCTAAGTTGTCAGAGTTTGTGGGTTTCACAGCTTCTGTTTGTCATGTTTGATTGTTGTGCTGCTGGTGTTTGTGTGACTTTCAGCCTTTAGCAGGAAACGTGTAAGTTATTGGAACAGGTACCTGTGATAACAACACGACGGACACAATACTGAATACAAACACCTGCTGCTTAAAGAATCATGAACAAAAGCAACATGCACTAGTTATAAACCATTTACACGTAAACATCAGACGTCAAACAACACCAGGTTTCAAACTAATGTGTTTTTCTCCTCTCTGCTCATTTCTTGTTCCATCACGACAATCATTATACCGTAAAATAATAGACGTTCCTACCAACGCACTTATATAACACGACAACCTCCAAGATCCCATTTATTTAACAAATCACAAGGTCACGTGGTGCACAAACAATGTTATGACAGCAACACGAATCATAACATGTCATAACCAGGACGAACCGCATCTGTTCTGCTTTGCCCAGCAGAACCAGCGGCTGGTTCGGGTTGACATAACTCACCAAACGCTGCCGTACGCTCCGGTTCCGATCTGCTTCAGACAGTCGTACTTGTCCGGAACTTCCCACACGGTTGAGTTGATCTCCTCCCGACCGAACTCGACCCGCGACTCCATGGAGCGATGAAGGGATCAGGCAGAGAGCGACGGGTCGCCGCGCTCAGATGTCCTGCATTCAGACGGATCGCAGCGCGAGTGTCTCGCGTCAAAACAAACGCGGGGCGAGACCGCGGCGTCGACGCGTGAAATAACGAACCATTGAAACTTTGTAACACGTTCTTCGCTACAGGACGCGCTGCGACGCGTCCGGTGACGTCACAGCACACGCCCACCGCCGAGTTCAAACGCGTGCCGCGGACACACACACACACACTCACACACACACACATACACACACACTCACACACACAAACACTCACACACACACATA